>CM034360.1:57452280-57464067 GCA_019925275.1 Mytilus edulis | reverse complement strand
GGTTTGAAAATACATAGATTAGAAGCTAGGCATGTAGCTGTGCAATATTGCATTTGCAAATACACCTTATTGCTAATCCCGGCTGTCACCCGGCTGCTTGAACTTTTGACGCATAGAAAAATCACTTTTCCATTGTGGCATCAGATATTTTATTTTATGACGTCAAAATTTAACGGGAACCTGTGTGATATCCAGTAATGGGGGGAAAATAGCAATATGGTGTATTTATACTCATCCAAATCAAAAATGTAAAAAATGTAACATATGATGTCCATGTAGCATTCATATAGATTTTAGCTTACATGTACATTTTGTCTGAGGTAAAGTTTCACAGTTGGAACTATAACTTTAAACTGCAGGATACAGGTACTTGACTTTCAGCACATCAACAATAGTTCATCAAACATATTGATATATAATACATTCATAAAGGTTACATTCTAGTCCAAAAGTTCAAAGCCTTTGATATGAAAAAAAATTGTTTCCTTTCCGCTGTAGTATTTTTATTTTTAATAATCAGAACAATTAGGATTTTTAATATTGAATAATGTTTAAACAATAGAAACATAATAATACACTCTTGATTTTGTTTGATAATCACTTGAAAATTATTATAAAAGATGACAACAGTCATATGTTTTTCATAAGGTAATTGTATCATTTGAATTTGAGACTTGTAAAAATGAAATGACAATTGATGAAGGACAATAACAAAAAAACATGTATTGTCAAATGTTGGACAAACAAACTGTGAATTTGTAAATGCTTTTTCTCATGGGGTCAATAGTTGACAGACTTCAGCTTAGTCTTGCCAGGGGGCGTCTCTATTTAGTTATTGTCTTGTTCTGACTACCCCCAGGCAAAGTTGACCTTAGATAGTGTAGTCTTTTTGGTTTCAGAGGAATATTTAAACACTATTCACTTTGGCTTTCCAAAAGTTTTGCATCAAGCCTTCTTGATAATGTTTTACTCACTTACTACTGTGTGTTCAGCCTACTGAGCTGACAATACAATGTAACCTTTCAATATAAATATGACAATTTTTCTCCTCCTTTCAGGGATAGAAGTTAAAATTTTGGCATGGCAGCCAACAGCTTCAATTTTGTAGTCCACATATACAGTCCTATACAAGAAAAGCAGAAATTTTAGTAACCCACACCAAATTTTAGGGTCCATTGGGGAGTGGGCCCCTGCTAATTTCAAACCCTGCCTTCATAATAGCAGTTAAAGATTAATTTTACAACTTATTTACAATGGTCTTCAAAGGGATATTTTCAAAATGAAAAAAATATAAGAGACTGAGGAGCCCATTAAGCTATGAGAGATGTTTGGCACCTGTTTAAATTCCAACATCGGATATTTGATATGGATGCATCTTGGTCAAGCTATGAATGTCAATATAGGACATCTTATATTAAAATAGTTTTGACATCCAGATTATAAAGAACTGTGTGACTTCAAATAGTTTGGATTTCATTTAGAACCCTATATAAATGAAAGCCATTTATCTGGAATACAAAGAGTAACGTGTGAACTTTAAGATTAAAATTTCCATTGCTCTATGTAGCAGAATGGCTGTGTCAACGGACTGATATGTCCACAAATATATAGATAAATATAGCTGAAAGAGAAAGTCCGAAAATTGTTTGTCCTATAATATCACTATCGGCAAATATAAACATAATCTGGCAACGGAGAATTAAATAGGAACGAATTTGCTGTATCCAGCGATTATAACCCTTGGCATGTTTGATTTAACTGGTGTATCATTGACTTTTGAAATTGACTTTAATCTAAATAGCTACAATAATATGAAAGGTCTTATTCAAAGTTTCATTCTCATTCGTAATTGAAATGAATACTAGGAACATGAAAGGGAGGCTTGTTTTTAATATAATGTTAAATTCATAAACATGACTTTAATTTGAAAATGTTACAGAGAAAAGGCTTAAGTTTTATCACAAACATTTCTTTATTAAAATTTTGAAGAATTTCATTCAATGTTTGCTTAATAAACAGAGGGTATGACATGCTTGGGTCAGTTTAACTTCAAGAAACTTTGTTTTTGCTAGAGATGTAGACACTACAGAGTGAAACCTATGAATGAAGCAACTTCAGATGTTTTAGCTCATTGATACTTTTCAAGTATTTACTAATTAACAAGCTTAATAAGGTCTCATTGATCAAGATTAAAGATTATTAAAGAGCTTTAATGTAAACAATAATGAAACAGCAACCAAAAAACAAACTTTTGTCTATTTTACAAATGACAGTGTTTACATATTATTTATATGCATGTCCAAAGTCAGGATGATGATCTTGGTCTTTGCTGGTTTTCTTCATTTTAAGGATATAAAGCTGGGTCATTAAACCAGGATTTACACAAATTAAAATGAATGACAATGTATTTGAAGAAAAGGATTATTTTTATGACCCACCTACGATAGTAAAGGGGCATTATGTTTCTGGTCTGTGCCTCCGTTCGTCTGTCGTCTGTGCGTCTGTTCGCTTCAGGTTAAAGTTTTTGGTCAAGGTAGTTTTTGAAGAAGTTGAAGTCCAATCAACTTGAAACTAAGTTCACATGTTCCCCATGATATGATCTTTCTAATTTTAATGCCAAAATATAGTTTTGACCCCAATTTCATGGTCCACTGAACATAGAAAATGATAGTGCGAAGTTCAGGTTAAAGTTTTTGGTCAAGGTAGTTTTTGATGAAGTTAAAGTTATATCAACCTGAAACTAATAGTACACATGTTCCCTATAATATGATCTTTCTAATTTTAATTCCAAATTAAAGTTTGACCCCAATTTCACGGTCCACTGAACATAGAAAATGATTGTGCGAGTGGGGCATCCGTGTACTATGGACACATTCTTGTTTATTTATTAATATATGTCAATAACCGTAAGGTTTATGCATATACATTGTGCATCAATAAATGCTAATTCTTAAACTGGGAAGTAAAGTTAATCGTAAGGAGACTCATTCGAAGGAGTCATATTGTTGTCATAAAGTCAAGGAAAATTTGAATTTGATACAGTAATTGAGCAAAATATGATAATATGTTCAAGTCAAAATGAACTCTATAATATACATACATACATGTATTTAATATGGCTACAGAGTAGTTAAAGATCTGGGATTTTAGACAAGTTAACATGGTTAAAGTAAAGTATATCTACTGTTAGATCAAAGAAATTAAAATACATTCTTTAAGGATCTGTTTAGGGACTATATTTGATGTGGCCACTGGTATACAAGTAAGAGTTCAACTTACATTTCCATTCATAGTAATGGAATTTTCCAACCCCTCTGTGTTTATATGTTTTGCATGTACTATATTAAAAGTGATTCCATTAAATCTTCACTTTTTATCAGCATTTAAATGTGAGATGTAATTCGTATGCATCTGATTATGCACTTTAAGTAACTGATGAAAAAAAAAAAAAAGCAAGGTTTAAAAATTGTGATGTTTATATACATTTTCACATTTTGTACTGATAAAATTAAAGTACAATGTACTGTTTGACTAATTTAAGGTTCAAATTTTGTAGAGCTTAAAAAATTGTCTTTGAATATTACTGAAAGCAATGGTCTTTCCAAAACCTGGGATATTATTAATTTCTCATAAGTGTGGGTTCAAAACTATAAAGATGTACTTTAAAGTTGGAAATTTTAATATTTGATCTTGTAAATTTAAAACTTGGGTCTTTTATTTGAAATTATTTTTTAAATTCTGATTTAGTCATACATCTTTTTTATCCTTTTTAATTATTATGTGTGGGGTTTGAAGATTTAATACATATTTACCAATGAGATATTAAGGACCATTTAAAAATGATATCACGTTAAGAGCACATTATATTGGGACTATTAACTTGGTCCCGTTAAATTCTTAAGATTTCAAGTGTAACGTTATGAATGGTCAAAATGCGAACTTTTTTTTATAACCCAAGCTTCAAAGATTTGTTAAGATGAATTCAAATGTGTGAGATTTTTTACATGTTTTAAAAATCATTTTCAAATGTTTAATTCATCTAAAGTTAAATTTATTCAAGGGGATGGAAATTACCATAAAGTTGAGATAGATATCTGAGAATGTACTCAAAAACTTATGGACAGTTTTATTCATAGAAATTTGACAAGGTCTATCAGCTTTCAGGTTATGTTAAACTTCATGATAGGCAACAAAATTTATATTACATTTTAGGAAAAAAATATCTGATTTCGAAATTTGAATTTTTAGAGAGATCAAGTGTATAAAGTTCTTACTCATACACAATATATTACCACAAGAAATCAGATCATTTTGTACAAATTTGGGCAGCATCTCTTTTATTGTTCTTCAGTTATGTCCCTTCATAACTTTATATGATATGCAAGAGGGGGCATCATCTGTGTCCCATGGACACATTCACCATTTATTCAAAATAATTATTGAGCCTGACCTCCTCCCGTTCCCTGTATCCTTTGGAATTTTATAGAATAAGACTCATAAATAAACAGCACTTTAATTTGTTAAAAACTTGTGAATTGTATTTTTTCATTAACCATAGTTGTAATTTTCGCACCCTTCAACATTTATCCAGTGACAAATACAAGTTTAATAGTCATGTTGACTGCCGTACTGATAATTAGTGGTTGATGTATTTTGTACTGATAAAACTGTTGATGTATCAGTCCTCGCCACTTACTACCAGACAAACTGGCACATATTTACATTTGTGGTTACTTCCCCTTCTCGTTGGCATTTTTTGTGGTCGTGACTTTCCTATTTTGAAACAATAATGTTAACAGTAGTCCTTTTAAGATGTAGTTTAAGTGTTTAAACATGTTGTTAAGATAAATACGGAAGTTGAATTCATGCACACTTTTAAGTGTATCTGATTGTGCATAGTTGTTTGTTTTTCAACACCATGAATGTGTTACATGTAGTACTAGGTAATACAAGCTTATCAAATTGAAATGCATGTACAAGTGAACGATTTATCACCTTGAATACAGAGAACTATTGTACATCGGGTATTTTAGGCACCAGGATCGTGTAGGGCTTGACAAAATTGACCTGGCCATGCCAAGTTGTGGTCAGGAGTATGCATTTGGGCACCTGTAGTGCTTTCATTGAAGAGTTCAGAACTTGAAGCCCTCTTTAGAATGAAAAAGGACAAATTTACATATTAAAACACAATATCAAATATTGAGGGAGTCAAAAAGCCCATGTTGATAGTTGAGTTTAAATTCCTTAAACAAAATCAGAACCTGTTCTGTTACAGGTCCTCAGTGGTAATTATATATATATAAGGGTGCTAGCCTCAAGCAGGTATCATGTATGTACGGTAGTATCAATCCTAAGATTTCAAAGTTTATATTTGGTGTTTGTCTGCCAAGCTCTCTGCATTTAGGAGTAAGAACTTGGTGGCTTAAAAAAGGTATGAAGACTTTGTGTTCCTGCAGAATTTTAAATTAGCATATTAAAAATCTAACTTAGTGTGTGGGTCTAGTACAGAGCAAGGTTCAAATTAAAATTTCATTTACAAAGTTTGTCCTATTATGCATGTAATACTTGCCACTGGCTCAGGGCATTATAAACCTATCCATCATCATCATTGTCAATAAAAGCTACATAAGTGTGGACCCAGGCACCTGCAAGCTAGATTACAGGGGGAAGTTATGAATTCCATTAAATTGCATAATAACAGTTACATATTTGTGTATTACTTAAGTGTTAGGTATTCAAGGTAATTTACAAGAGATTGATAGTAATTTAATGTGGTATTGAAGAATATGTTTGAAGTAGAGGGGTTATTTAGTAGATAATGTTTATTGAGATAAATGAGGTTTATTGTTCAGAATTATTGATAGTTTCTTCAAGTTCAGGGTTTCCCTGTTTTGTTGAAAGGGAGAAATTTGTTTTATGAATTTGTACAGACTTCATGTTGAGAATTCTTTGTAGCTTTATAGTTTTTTTTAATAATTTATGTAACTATTATGTAATGAATGCATATTGAAAGTTTTTCAGTACATTTTTTAAAGGCAATCTCATTGTCATAGTAATAAAGAATTTGTTTATTCTGTTATTTGACCTTCATAATCAGTGGCAGATCCAAGGGGGGGGGTTCCGGGTTTTTTTTTGGCCGATCAATGCATTTGAATGGGAGCATATATATAGTTGGAACCCCCCTTTACTCTGGGTTGGGAACCCCCTTTTTAAAATGGCTGGATCCGCCACTGATAATGCAGTGCTCAGCTACTTTGACTTATAAAATAAAAATGTTGAAACCATATTTTTTGATTAAAAAGACCAGGTTATCTCCCTTTGATTGCTGCTATGTTATAAAAAAAAATGCAGTTATTTGAAGAAAATTTGATAAATAAAATTCCTCAAGATTTTTAATGTCAAAACATATGCATTTACAGTGTATTTGATTCTGATTCATATATGTTATGTCATAAACTTTTTACTTCAAATACCTAATTAAACAGACCAGATTACAATTATACATAATTAGACATATTGGTTTTATAAGTACAATTTAGATTAAACACAAATATGCCCAAGGCTTTTCTAAAGGAATTGAAAAAGGGTACAGCCCCTACATTATTAATTCTATTCTATCTTCGGTAAAAAAATATACTTTATTTTCTTTTAGGCCTTTCAATTTTAAGTCTGTTTTCAAATTCGAAAAAGGCTTTGAAAGCTTTTGGTCTGCATGAATAGTCAACGTTTCTTGTCACCGAAACTTTAGAAAAATGAACTTTTGTAAGTCCTGAAGCTCTTAGTTCTATAGTCATTAGCATACTGTGGATTGTTATTATGTTGAGTGTCTTATAACTGTTCAAGAATATATGTTATTATAAACCAAATAATCCAAATTGTATGTAACAATGGTTAATGAGGCATTAAATTGTACTGAAACTGCCTGTAACTTTGAATTTTTGAAAACCTAAGGCTTTTCTTCCTCAGGAATAGATCACCTTAGCTGTATTTGGCAAAATTTTTAGGAATGTTTGGTCCTCAGTGAATGCTCTTCAACTTTGTACTCTATTTGGCCTTTTAAACATTTTTTTTATTTCAGCGTCACTGATGAGTCTTCTTTAGACGAAACACGTGTCTGACGTAAATATAAAATTTTGATTCTGGTATCTATGATGAGTTTATTTCCATCCTCTACAAAATTTTAGGATGTTTCAGTTAGATTTAAAACCAATATGTTACTTTTAATGTGAAAACCTCTGCTGAAAACTGCAACTGAAACTGAAAACCTGCTAATTTTTAGATTTTTTCTTCATTTCAAATTAAGATGAGCATGTTTGGCATATAAATTTTCTCATCTTAATTTTTTTGTGAACATACAAAACTTGATGTCTGATACCCTTCCACCTGAGTTACCTGTTGTTTTGGAGGTTTCTTCATGTGATACCATCTAATACCTAAGTGCTTTATACATCTCCTTTCATCATATACACATCATTAATTTTTATTATTCCAAACTGAAATTTTTGTAACATTAATAACACACATGAATTGACAGGAAACAGAAATTAGAATCTTCTTTCAAAAGATATATGATAAAAAACAGCATAATAAAAGGACATGCAAAAAAGAAATGAGATTCATCTTACAGTGTCAAATATTCTGTAACATTACATGCATAAAAATGCTGTTAATGGTAAATTAAGACTTTTGTTGCACAGAACATGATCATTTGATAGTTTTTTCTTGTTTTTTTCTAAACAATTAGATGAGGTTTACAGTTTTTCAAACTCGAGTGTCATATTTTAGTTGATGGTTTATGATTTGTCATTTGTTGGTTTTAGAGAGAGAATCTGATATTGTATGTAATTTAAACATCAAAGATGTCTATCTTGTGACTATACTTTTGATTGTTAGTTTTTATTCTTATTGTATTTTACAACAGTAGAAAGGATAAAAAATTTAAAGTACTGTATATTCAACAATTAATGTGTGCATCCCTACTTTACAAATATCTAGCATTAATACGAAACATTTCATAGATATCATCTTCTCTAAGATAGATACATCTGAACCTATGGATAAAGCCAAAAGCACTTATATGTTTGTATTTCATATCAAAGTCACAGTCAAGGCCTTCAGCACAGAGCTTATAATGCTTACACCCCACACAAGTTTAAAATGGTCCAATATATATAGAAGGTTTGAAACAAGGAACTATTTGCAAGCCCAGCTTTTAATCTTAGTCAAATTGGGATTTCCATTACCTGAAGAATGTTTATTATTTTCAAGCTGCACTGCATGAAATTGAACACTTGTAAGGGTTCAAGTACCAACTGTCTAAAAGTGCAATCCAGTTATGTTTTAAAGTGCAACGAAGAACACATTTTCTGACTTTAATCACAATTTAATTTTAAGTACTTGTTGAAATGAAATATTTGTGAAATCTTATCTTAATGTGTTCAGTTATAGTACACTGATAGTTCTTTTCAATATAAATGTTCTTATGCATGAAACCAGAATACGTTTACAAGTAGGGGAACATAATATGAAGTAGGGGGAGAAGAAATATTTAACAAATGTCTTTATTTGTTGATATATATTTTAATGAGATTTGAAGTTGTGTTATGACAGTCTCATGCTGAGATATAGCCATTTCACCGCCAAATATAGAAATTTGAAATATTTGAAATGTTTAAAATGTTTGCACATTTGTAGTGAATACTGTTAGTCTTGGTGTAAATGTACAAGTAGAGCACTTCAAAAATTGGGATTCACCCCAGGAGACAGGGCTTCAGTCCTAGCATGATACACCTTATCGCTATTCCCGGCTGACCCAAGAATCTGTCCTGCTAGAACTATTGACGTCATACAACAATCACAATCAGGTGTATAAATGAAATGATACAATTAATGTGGTTTTCTAGTTCATAATTAATTGTACTAGAACTTATTTCCCAAAAACAAAGTTTGTCTGATACAATTTAAGGTGGTACCCAACACTTTCACTAAAATTAATTTGGCTTGTTTAATTTTCATTAAATTTTGACAAAGTATTTATTTAGACCCTTTAACAAAAATATAAAAATTTCAAAAATTTTGAACCAACCATTTTATCAGAAAAATTACAGTACACTGGTTATATAGCAGTTTGAAAAACATCAATTTTGATCATTGAGAAGCTTAATATTCCCTTTACAACACAACGTAATTAAAACGTTCTGCTGATTTTATAGAGTTATCTCCCTGATGTGTTAGGTATCACCTTAAAAGGCTTTGTCAACATCAGGCTGATGAAGTTAATTTCAAAATCACTTGTTGAACTTTTGTTTAGCCCTGGTGTTGTCAGTTTTTTTTTTCTTTTTTTTTCCAGTTTTTGATTGCTTTATATCTTTTACCACCTTATTAAGAAGTTAACTGATTCTCAAAATTGCATGTCCTATTTTGGTGAATTGCTCCTGATGTTTTGGTTTTCAAAAAGATAATTTGATATTATGTATGATTTATACATCAAAGATATTTTATATCTTGATATGTGTTTTATTGACAGTATTATCTTTCTTGCTATTCCCACCATAGACTGCTTGAGAAAAGGTGATATAAAATGCAGATGTAAAGAGATAATACATACTGGTAATACATCTGTATTCCTGGCACACATTTTATTTTGTCTTCAAAGTTAAAAAATAAAATAAAATTTATTACATAATTCTGTTGTTTTAATCAGAATTGAACACAAAACTATTCCAAGTTATCTTTAAAATGTGAAAATATATCTGATTTGTATAAAAATTGTTGGAAACATCTTTGAATGTTAAAACATGCTGTTTGATGATATTTTTATGCAGTTAAGCTGCATTATGCGAGCACCCTAGATTTGTGTTCTACCCAATAAATGCTGAAATACTTGCCATTGTTATTATCTAGCTCGCTACTATGTTATATATAACTAATTGAACACTTTTTTAATACTTATTATTCTGGATAACAAAAAATATGACCAGAAAAACCTTAAATGATCGTCGATTTATCCAAAAGTTTTAAAGTTACACATAGGAAGTAGTGCTTATTCAGAATCTTTGTGTAGTTCATTATGACTTGTGCTTTTAGCTAAGATGTCAAAGAACAATTTCATGAAATATTTAACCGCCGAAAATCTCTTAAGACAAATAGTTTAGATTTCCCAAATGACAAAAGTCGTAGGAATATTGTTTGTCATCAATACGTAGTACAAGTACGTCAGTAGTCTATTATATAATAAGTTCAACTGTTCATGCTGTTGGCGGCAATTTCAAATTAGAAAAAGAAATTTTCGTAGCTTTTCAATTTGGAGGCAGGTGTGCAAATTAGCGGTGGTCCGAGGTCCACGACCTTCCACTTTTGCAAGCGGAATTTCGACTAGGATAGTGGGTTTTTTAGCTACGTCCGACGTAGTCACCTTCCACTTGAAAGAGAATAAGAAATTACTTTGCAAACCTTTTCACCATGTTCACCAAAGTCTCCAATTAAACGAGCTAAAAACTTATTTTTATCATTATTATTCATGACAGCGATGTTCATTTTGTTCAACCGCTAGCTTTATACAGAAAATCGCCGACAAATATTGTATAAATTCGAGTAAAGTCGTATCTGATAGACAAAAACAACATTGTAAAACATAACAATGGCGGCCGTGAAGACAATATCGGACCCGATTCCGGAAGCGGATATGGGTAATTCCGGGTTTGGCGATCATTTACAAAATAAATCCATGCAGGTGAAAAAATACATCTATGCATGGTAAAAAAGAAAGAAAAAGCAGAAAAATATTTTATTCAGAAACTCAAAATTACTTTTTGACAAATTTTAATTTAAAAATCCAATACAACGTGACAGCTGGGAACAGTATATCTAACAATATACATGTTCATGGTCACAGTCTAAATTTTCTTTATAAATGATAAATGATAAATGATGATAATGCATGTGAGATGCTTTTAAAGTGTTAACATATTACTGCAATTTCGAAGGGTTATTTGTTTTTCTCAATTTTGAAGGGTCAATTAAAGTAGCTGAAAGTTTCTTTCTTTATTTTCACAAATAATGCAACTATATTATATATACCTTAATGTAAGTAAATCATATGATATATAGGTGTCATTCTTTGGGCCACTTTACCCCCTCCTGTTTGATAACTTGGAAACGGTCGAGCTCCCCACCCCTAAACCATATGAGGGGCAAATCCAGGATTTTAGGTTAAGAGGGGCGCAAACTTAAATTTTCGCCGAGCACAGTGAAGCTAAAATAAATTTGAGGTAAAATTATCGGAATATTCTTTATTAAGCTGAGAATAACCCATGCTTTGCAAATTTAAGGGGGGTGCAAGCCCGCAACCCTCCCCCGTCTGAATCCGCCCCTGCATATATTCAAGTATAGGACAATATAATAAATAAAAAATGAAATATAGGGGGAGTCCCTGGAGTTACCCCACCCCCTCCTGTTTGAGAACTGGGAAGCAGTCGAGATCCACACCCCTTAACCATATATATTCATGTTTGTGACAATATGAAAAATCAAATGAAATATAGGAAGAGTCGCTGGGGTCACCCCACCCCTCCTGTTTTAGAATTTAAAAATGGTCGAGATCCCCACCATTAAACCATATATATTCATGTATGGGACAATAATATTATAACAAATCAGATGAAATATAGGGGAGTCCCTTGGGTCACCCCACCCCCTCCTGTTTGAGAATTTGAAACCCGTTGAGATTGCCACCCTTTAACCATATATATTCATGTACGGGACAATATAACAATTCAAATGAAAGAT
>CM034360.1:57391572-57452180 GCA_019925275.1 Mytilus edulis | reverse complement strand
TACAGCTTTGGGGAAAAAAGGAAATAAAATTTTAAAATTCGGCAACAATTATATGCAACTTTTATATTTCAGTTTTAAACCAATCATTCAGTATGTTGATGATCAGTTTGAGAGGTATCTACAGGATGAGAGTGGACTTAACAGACGACACATCATTGATAATAGGGTCCATTGTTGTTTCTACTTTATAAACCCCTCAGGTCATGGGTGAGTAATTTAGATGTATCATTGGATAAGCCAGGGTTAAATTTAGGCACCAGTTGTTTACCAATGTTCAAATATCACAAATCTATTAAGGAGACAAGATAATAGGCAAAAACTGAGGGGGTAGCATGAAAAAAAAGTCTGGGTGCATTGACAGGATAAACTAGATGCTTCAGATGTAATTTATCATCTGCATTAAAACAAAATGAAAAAGAAACAGCATCAATATCCTTGAAAGAAAATATGATAGAAAACAGATATGGGGTATCGATGCATGACACAAAATCAGTTCATGCACAGAAAAAAATAGAATAATAAACATACAAAAAGCAAAGGATCAGCAATTTTATTGCTTTTCTTAATCTCAAAGTTACAGTGAGGCTTTCAACATAGAGCAAAAAACTTCTTCCTCACTGCAAGTTTAAGTCTGGCCCTAGAACCGGCTTTAGCAGAATTCTTTGCACAAATAATTTGGATGATTATGTATATTCTGTGTTATTTGTGCATGGACATCTGAATGGGGAAATTTAATATCTTACCCAACTGTCCCTAAAATTACAACATTGCTGAAGAATATAAGATAACTCTAATTTTAGAATGCAATGTCACAATTTACCTTTCTGTCAATTTATACATACATCATAGTATAATAAATGAAAGATCAGGAAATCAGATTGGTAAATCAAAGGAATAAAAAATAAGATACATTGATACATTTATAGAGTGATAGGTATAATATAATGATGAATTGATTAGATTGTGTCCAGGAAAGGTAGATAATCAAGACAAGATGAGTTTGATCCCTACATGTAAAACCTATTAACTATATTAGAACCAGCTTTGTCACAAAGCAAGCAGAGTTATTTCCCTTTATACAAAAAAATAATTTAAACCTTCCGGAGAAAATGAGTTGCTTCCCTTTCTATTATCAATTGATTTTTTTCCTGGTATAAAATGATACTTTTATGTTTGTTTTATATAAAAAAAACAAATCAATAGCATTGCACATTTAAGGTGGTACCCAACACTTTGACTAAAGTTTATTTGTCTCGTTTAATTTTCATAAAATTTTGACAAAGTATTTACTTTGACCCTTTAACAAAACTATAAAAATTTCAAAAATTTTGAACCAACCGTTTTGTCAGAAAAATTACACTGGTTATATAGCAATTTCACAAACACCAATTTTGATCATTGAGAAGCTTGATATTCCCTTTACAACACAACGTAATTAAAACGTTTATCTGACTTTACAGAGTATCTCCCTGTAGTGTTAGGTACCACCTTAAGGTATACTACTGTTCATTTATGCTAACTAGATATAGGAAGATGCATAGATGCCAACCATTACGATTTTTCTGTAGTTTTTCCGATTTTGCGATAAAAACTACGCTATTACGGTCAAAGTCAAATAGTTACGGATTCCCAATCATTGACGTTCAATTTTGTAAAACAAGGATTTTTATCATTACTTTTTCATCCTGGTCCAGTATTTAGGAAACGCCAATGTAATGCTTCCGGTTTCTCGGGAGTTATCAACCTATTGTTGGGTAACTAACTGACTTCCGAACAATAAGCTATAAAGGGCCCCAAAAATTACTAGTCTAAAACCATTCAAACGGGAAAACCAACAGTCTAATTGTTTCATTCATTTCATTGAAAAAAAACTATGTTTGAATATTTGACATTTTTAAACATTTTTTTTAATTTTCAGGTTACGACCCCTTGACATCACATTCATGAGAGCAGTCCACCATAAAGTTAACATTGTACCAGTAATAGCTAAAGCTGATACCCTCACAAAACAGGAAGTTCAAAGACTGAAGAAAAGGGTATGTTATAATGATTGTCAAATATTTTTATGATCTTAGCATTATTATTAGCTCATTATTTCTCATCTGTGGTCAGATCAGGAAGATTTGGACTAGATTGAGGTCAGTTTATACAAATACATCTGACAAAATGACGTGTATAATAATCGAACATGAAGAAACAATATTTTATGACAGTAGAAAAAAAAGATCTGCCAACACATAATTTGTTTAGTGAGAAGCCTATACATACATATTTTTTATCCTAATACCTTCCACTTGTAAAACATCTGACTTTTTACATTTTTGTCATGTTATTTGAACTAGCAGTTTAGCAATATGCTATAATGCTAACAGGCTTGGTTAAAATGATGATGTGATTGTAGTTTGGTACCAATTTAAAATAGTTTTGCTTAAGCTCTGTGCTGAAATATTCTATCTAGCTAATAGCTTGTGGGTTATAATGATATGATGTTACCAACCTCATTAAGGTGGTACCCAACACCTTAACTAAATTTAATTTGGCTCGTTTAATTTTCATGAAATTTTGACAAAGTATTTACTTTGACCCTTTGACAAAATTATAAAAATTTCAAAAAATTTGAACCAACCGTTTTTATCAGAAAAATTACACTGGGTATATAGCAGTTTGACAAACACTTATTTTGATCATTAAGAAGCTCAATATTCCCTTACCAACACAACGTAATTAAAACGTTTAGCTGATTTTATATTTACAGAGTTATCTCCCCTGTAGTGTTAGGTACCACCTTAAGGTGTGGTATATATCAGATTTAATGTCATTTTAGGAAAACTAAAAAACATTATACATTTTGGAAAATTCAGCTTAAAAACAAAAATACTAGATTGTATGTTAGGGACTATTCCAGGTTCCAGAAATGAATTAAGGGTTTTGGGTACAAAAGAACTTTCAAATTTAACTCCACCACACAAACTGTTTTAGCTGATTATTATAACTGTTCAGGCATTCCTTCTTTAAATGTTTTGTATTTTATGTTCCAGGTTTTGGACCAGATAGATGAGTATGGAATCAGTATTTACCCTCTACCTGATTGTGATTCAGACGAAGATGAAGACTACAGAGAACAGTGTCGTCAGCTCAAGGTCTGAAATATGGGGAAAAGTTGATATTTCTGTTTAGTTAGTTTGCTGTCTCATTGATATATAATCATCTTTTTTTTAATTCATATTTAGGAAGCACAAATTCATAGCAGATAATCAAAAACAATAATGAACAATAGAACCTAGCAAAATATAAAGCTACCATTTTAGTCTCCTCAAGAAATTAGTCTCACCCAGTTATCTCCCTTGAATAGATTAACACAATTTTAATATTTCAAGAGCAAATTATTTTTTGAACTTTCACTATTGTAAATTCAGAAATTATTGTGTGCATTTATTAATACGATTGTGTTATTAAAAACTAAAATGCAATTTTATTTATTGCAATATTGAGAAAAATCCTGTTTAATTAATATAAAAAATTTCAAATTGAGTTTGAATTATTGCGATTATAACCTTGTTACATTTTTCGCAATACATTGTAATAAAAACATAGCTATAACTTCTGAATTAACAAAAATTTTATAGAATAAAAATGTGAAATTGAATCACCATGATTATTTGAAAATTAATTCTTCGCAAATATGAATACATCAACAAAGTAGATAACAAAAAAAAATGCTGCAAAGTCAACTTGAAGGAGTTAAACAAAATTAAAAATGCAATTCTTAATTTGTTTACAGCATTTGATATCAAAGAAAATCATGTTTTAATTGATACATTTACATCTTTCGCCTATAAAAAGGCAATGTTTGCAGAGTGGTCTAGAGGGTAAATTGCAACAATAAATACAGATTGTGATAATGACTTTTTGGCATTATTTAAAAATGATGTGGCATGTTCATTCTTTTGGAAAGTTAAGATTTGTTCAGTTACTTGCTTCAGATTGGTGGTTCACCTGGGTATTCTACACCTACTATTCTGATTCAGATTGGTGGTTCACCTGGCCATTCTACACCTACTATTCTGATTCAGATTGGTGGTTCACCTAGCCATTCTACACCTACTATTCTGATTCAGATTGGTGGTTCACTTGGCCATTCTACACCTACTATTCTGATTCAGATTGGTGGTTCACCTGGCCATTCTACACCTACTATTCTGATTCAGATTGGTGGTTCACCTGGCCATTCTACACCAACTATTCTGATTCAGATTGGTGGTTCACCTGGTTATTCTACACCTACTATTCTGATTCAGATTGGTGGTTCACCTGGCCATTCTACACCTACTATTCTGATTCAGATTGGTGGTTCACCTGGCCATTCTACACCTACTATTCTGATTCAGATTGGTGGTTCACCTGGCCATTCTACACCTACTATTCTGATTCAGATTGGTGGTTCACCTGGCCATTCTACACCTACTATTCTGATTCAGATTGGTGGTTCACCTGGCCATTCTACACCTACTATTCTGATTCAGATTGGTGGTTCACCTGGCCATTCTACACCTACTATTCTGATTCAGATTGGTGGTTCACCTGGCCATTCTACACCTACTATTCTGATTCAGATTGGTGGTTCACTTGGCCATTCTACACCTACTATTCTGATTCAGATTGGTGGTTCACCTGGCCATTCTACACCTACTATTCTGATTCATATGAAATATTATCTATACTATTAAACGAGAAGACCTCATTTTTGGTGTCGCTTCTCCTCCTTTCACAATAAATTAATCATCATGCCTCTGTTTTGTTTGGGTTATTTGGGATAAAAAACGAAAAAGAATGCTATCAACTACTTTCATGCTTCCCCATATAATCAACAATTTTTTTCCAACGAAAGGGGGCAGAGCCCCCCCCCCCCTGGGATCCGCCTATGGTTTACTATCAACGGCGGTCACTGCAGATATATTTCTATATACTTACATACATTTACTAAGAATTACTGTATTTGTTATAATTTACTATAAATTCCAATGGTTATCTTGGGGGGGACTCTTTACTATTCATGGCGTTCACTGATGTATATATATATATATATTAAGTACCTTTGACTTTTGATACCTCTCCTGAAATTCTCTGTATTGAGCAATTAAAGTATATATGCATGTCCATAGAGTACAGAAAAACAGAAGGTATAACAATCGGTATTTGGAAAATAGGAGGAGGGCAAAAAAATGTGCCAAGTCCCTTAGAACCTTGGAATTTTGATACTTCTCCTGAAATTCTCCAGACAGCATATTTTTTTTTACAGTTTACATACGCTCTATTTCCCCGTGATTTCGCGGGTGTGTTCTAGTGAATATAAAACCACAATAAACATATCATCATTTGTCAATTGTTTTACAGCTACTATTTTATGACTGCAAAAATTTTAACTATTCTTAAAACTGGCATGTTACAAATTTTAAGGCAGAAGCTTTCATGTTTTATTTTTATGAAAAATGAAGTTAAAAATTTAATATTTTATTTTTAGGAAGCAGTGCCTTTTGCAGTTATTGGAGCCAATACAGTTATAGAGGTTAAAGGTCGTAAGGTCAGAGGTCGTATGTACCCATGGGGTGTAGTTGAGGTAGAGAATCCAGAACATTGTGATTTCATCAAACTGAGGACCATGCTCATGTAAGTTATAGAGGTTAAAGGTGTAAAGGTCAAAGTTATTGAACTAAATGGAAATTTAAACCATCTTTTATGAGAGATCAGGGTTGAGTTCAATATTGTAGCTGCTACATAGCTGCTATCAATATCTATGTAACAACTAGTCTACAGCTACATGTTCAATAGTGAAAATCTACGTTGCACTACATAGCCGCTATGATATTGAACGCAGTCCAGGTGTCTACCTTAACAGCCATTGTACAATGTTCTAAGTAAAATTTGTTTATTACTTAGCCATTGCTTAAACAGTGTTGAAATGTTTATTTCAAAACCAATTTCTAAAGACTGTTGCATGCTATTAAAGTAAAAAGACTAATACAAATTTATGATGCTGATAAGTGGACTTATTTTGAAGTAGATATTACACTGAGAGCGAAAATTTCACAGAGTTCGCAAAATCTTTTTTCCCCTGGTGGTCCATGAAGAAAATCTGCTTGTCGTCACTATTAATTCTATTGAAAAATACTAAAATGGTGTCAGTCCTATGCAAAATTTTGGTGGTAAAATCCTGAGGACCACCACTTTTCGCGAACTCTGATTTCAATTGAGGACACATAACCTTTTATAAATAAAAAAAAAATGTCATGGTGGAATTTATGAAAGAAGTTACTTACAATTAAAGAAACTTCACACAGACTACTGCTACTAGTAGAATAACACTTACAATTAAAGAAACTTCACACAAGCTACTGCTACTGGTAGTATAAAAGCTATCTATTATTGCATCCAAAAGTGAATAAAGATGTAGGATTTAATGGTTATCAGGATATTTCTCTATTTTCAGCACACATATGCAGGACTTACAAGAAGTTACACAAGAAGTGCATTATGAGAACTTCAGAGCAGACAAACTCGCAGGAGGTGGCGGCCAGGCTATGCCTAAGAAAGTTAGGTGTGTATTTAACTCCTTATTATTTATATAATCTAAGTCAGACTTTATTTATTATATGTTTTCTCCTATTCTTCACTGTTGTTGTTGAGTTATAGATTCCTGCTATCCATTTATTTTATTTTTATGCCCATTGTGTGCTTTCTTGTCATTGTTAATAAGGCCAGGATCTCTGTGTTATAAAAATAGGGGGAAAAACTAACTTCATGCAAACAGATTTTAGGTTTATATTGGAGTAACAACTTCTATATAGTGATATTCTTCTAATGATATATATATATAGGAATCTGTTTAGCAATTAATATTATGAAAATAGATGAACAGCCACATGTTTTTTAATGGGAGTTAACTCTTAATTTACCCTAAAAAAAAATGGAAATAGTAGAAAACTTCAATACTTTTTTCAGATTAAGCATCTAACATTTTAGATGATATTAATATTTAGGAACTATTTTCACACAAATCTCACAGGGAGGAGGGGGTAAACATTTTGTTATCAAAAATATAAAATATGATAGTGAAAAATTTGATAACTTGCACAAGTAATAGACAGTGCTTAATATCATGCATATTATATCCTCATATGAAATGACACACAGATAGTTTATTATGTGAATAGCTTTCTGAAGAGCAGAATTCAAGAAAGAATTTAAAAAGACATCAATTTAATGTTCATTGTATCATTTTATCATGTATGTAACATTCGCACTTTACAGAGGAAGGCAGCGTGAAGAAGCTGTTGAGCAGGAGTAGGTCTCATTTACATATTATGCATATTCATAAGTCATTCATGCATGTCACTTTCATTTTAATCATTCAATTGTGTTAGTGTTAGAGGGACATGTCAGCTATAACAGATTATTCAGAATGAAAAGTTGCATGAATCCAACAGTAACTTCCCTTTGATAACAGACTGCATGAATTAAAAAAGTTTTCCTGCCCAAGCAATTCATTTCCATGGTAACAGATTTTTTCCTTTATGCAAACTAATATTTCCTTATTTTTACTAGATTTGAGACGATTAAAAACTTTAATTCACATGTTTTGGAGGGAACATGTGAAAGGTTTGTTTTAAGCCTACAGGCTATTAAGTTCATATACGAAATGCCAGAATAAAAAACCCAGGTGGTTGGCTTTGGGTTGTATGATAGCTCCAACTTTAACAGAATATTTCGAGCAAAGAAATTGCAGGCTTTATAAGTATAAATTTCCCTTGCAAACATTAAGCTTTTATGGTAGCTAAAAAATTTTTTGTTAATGTAAAACTGCTTTTCATCAAAGAAACGAAATAAAAAAAAAAAATAATCAGAAAATGAAGCTTTTTCTACACAGAATAATAAAGATAAGATAACAGCTTTTCTGCAACAAGAAAATGAAGAAGATAAAACAGAATGCTAAAGATTACTTATTTCATAACTATTATGAAGCCAATTAAAACTACTTCTTTTATTTACATGATTTTATGTGGCAAATCTAAAACTATTAATTTATAACCGAAAAAGACTTTTTTTTTTTTTTTGGACAATCCACAAAAATGATATTTTAAAAATAAAAAGTTGTAGGTTATATTTTTGATTTTCCCTTTGTTATGAATTTTAGATAATATTGCATGTGAAATAACTCCTTTATTTTCACCTTTGAGACTTTCCCACCTTTGACCTGACCCTCACTTGTATTAAAAATAAAATGATGTAATATGATTGCCAATGAGACAACAGACCTCAAGAAACTAATAAGGTAGAAGTTATAAACAAAAGCTCATCATATGGCCTTCTACAATGAGCAAAACACATGCATGGCAACCAACTAAAGATTTGTGCTTTGACTAATTGATTTAGTCTGTTGCATATCAACCAATAATCAATATTTGGGTTTATTCAAAACATCTTCTTGCATTACAATAATTAAAAAAAATGCACCAGTCTTCTCAAAATGATGATTTCCTATTTGTCAACAATCATCAATACACATATACTCATACGCCAAAAATTGAAATCGGCTTACAAAAATTGAATCCAACTAGGACCAGTAACATACAAGGGTTTTGATTATCTGTTGCTTATTAATATAATTGTATAACCAATCGTTGTATTTGATTGTAAAAATAAGACCACTTGTGACCTAAAGCCACTATGGATTAAACTTGTGCTGGGCACATTTAAATCATGCATCCTTCAGTCACACCTTGTCTTATTCTTTTTTATTCAAATAAAGCGATCAGTATACTGTAATTCACAGCAAGATGGTAATGGTTCTAAGGTTTTATATGTATTATTAATTTCTATTGTGGTATTTATCATGTGTATGTCAGAAATGAAACACAGAATTGAATTATGTTGTATTGTATTATATTATTGCATTTTAATGAGAATAGAAGAATGAACATAGTATACATTACTTATTTTATTATTTTTATTTCTACTTTTTCCTATGTGTCTGTGTGTGTATCTATGGTACCAATATATTATATATTTGGTAAGCGTACGTTAGAAGTTGTAGTGTGTAGTTTATGTAACTATGTAATTATTTATTTTTTATCAAGTTGATCAAATTTATTTTCATTTTCTGATGTCTTTTTTGGAAGAATAAAATTGAAAAAGGAAATGGGGAATGTGTCAAAGCGACAATAACCCGGCCATAGAGCAGACACTAGACGCAGACCACCAATGGGTTTTTTTTTTATCAGCAAAGCAAAATTGTAGTTTTAAGATTTTGAATTTGATCAGCTTTCTAACAATATCTTGAAAAAAACATTATGCATATCATTAATATTTCTGAATGTATTTGAATTGATTTGAATATCCAAAAGGTTTATACCCATCTGTCCATAAAAAGTTGGAAAATGGCATTAATTTGGCAAAATTTTGGCTTTGTTCTGTAGCTGGTTTTATACATATGTCTGCAATCGTCACACATATAGACTACAATTTATTACAACTATAAACAATTTGTTACAACTATAACTATCTTTAGATTATAAAGAATTGTTATTTACTCCAATGTCAAAAGTTGGATGTCACAAAAATTTATTAAATTTGATAAAATGTTGCCAAAATCCAAGTTTTTCATAGGCAGAAATAAACATTAATATTATGATTTTTTTTATTTGTGTGGTTTATACTGACAAGTGTTTTCTCTACTCTAACCAAGCATATGATTTACTTTAAGGAGGTAGACCTAGGTTAAGGGAAATAACTCTTAAAATCATCAGTACGTTTGTGTCAACCATTTTAAAAAATATATTCTAAGCTTCTATGTTACATAGATTATTTTCAATCTGTTTCAGGTAAATGCTTAAAATACATTGATGAACTTGACTTTTACAAACGTCCTGATGATTTAAAGAGTTATCTCCCTGAACCAAGGTCTACCCCCTTAAACTAAACTTTTTATGCATCTTTAGCATATTTTCTCAAATTTTGATTAACTCTAAATAGATGTGTTTTTAAAGCACTATTTTATGTAGAGTGTCTCACTTCACCTAGTCAGATACAACTGCTTATAGAAAAACATTTTTCAGACATTTGATGAAATTTCTCTTTTGAACACTTTCTTCTCTTACAAATTACTAATTATTTAAATTTAATTAATCTAGTAAAATGGATTTTTATGGGTCTTGTTTAAAAAACTAAAAACTTATATACAGTTTATATAAAATTTTACAATTGATTTTTGTAATATCAAAATTAACTACTGTATATTGAATACAAACCTGAAGTAGTAGTAATGCATGTAGCAAATCTCTTGGCTGCCATTACATGTGCATATTTTTATCTTTTGCTAATTTATAGCCTAGGCCAATTTGAATTAAAATTCCGATCACCATATAAATCTATGGCAAATTAACATGTACGAATTGTCATTTAATAATTAGATAATGATTTTCATTATTGTTCTTAAAAACTTTAAAAAATACTAGATGTTCATTTTAAAAAATGACTGCAGTCGAAAGGCTTGTCACAAAATCTGTGTATAAGAATTTTCTAGGTACCAACCATTGTAACTTTTAATTTGACATGTTATAGTTGCCAGATTTTCCACTGCTTGTATAATAACAATCTATTTATTTTTAATTACAGTAAAAATCGTCGCCCTGAAAGTATGGTTGGTGGTGATGAGAAGGAAAAACAATTACAAGAAAAAGATGCAGAGGTAAAGTTTTAACACCAAGCTGACAGTGGCGGATAAGATTTTCATACCTTAAAATTTAGTGTCTTATCATGTACTTTCTATGTCAAGCAATGTAATGAATCAATAGTCTTTTGTAATTGTAAACACTGGTAAAAGTAACTATCGATCATTAAACCTTAGTTCTCTTAGTTTGAGAAATTTTAATACCAATCAGGCATCAAGATCTTTCCTTCATGCTTTTAATAAAAATAAAAACGCTGTTAAGCTACATTCTTTTAATAAAAAAAAATCAAACATTTTACATTTCTTTCACAGCTGAGGAGGATGCAGGAGATGGTAGCTAGAATGCAGGCTGAGATGGAGCAACAAAAACGTATGGCTGGAACACCAGGAAAACAAAATGGGGGAATCAAAACAGAAAATGTCTAGGTTAGTTGGTAATCATAACATGTTTCGTTCACCATTATATTCTGTAGACAATACAAAACCAACTCTTTAGGTTGGGAATAGAAAAATTGAAAATAGAGCAAGACAAAAAAAGAAATAGAAGTATGAACTAATAAAAAACGACAGACAAAAATAGTGAACACAAAACTGAAGCTTTCTGCAATAGAACGTATTGCTATTTCAGAATATGCAACACTTGATTAAAAAATTTGTGACACTTGAACAATTGACTTCATATAACAAGCACTTTTCTTGAATGCTTAAGATTATTGTACTTCTTTGTTTCTACAGATTATTTGCAGTTTCTTTCTAAAGAGTAATGATAGATTGCACTGTCAATCATTTTTGAGAAAGATGGTCAGTCTTTCATTTTTTGTTGAATTTAAAAGTCAATTTAAGAAAACCTGTCTTAGCTTTTTTTAGTTTTGAATTTAAGAAATCTTGTCACTACTAATCATTCTCTATATTTATTTACAGATTTAGTGCCACATATTAGATGGAAAACGAGGTTATATGACAACATGGTGCTACCAAGGCAACAGTTTATTACTAACATTGAATTGGAATGGCGTTTGTTTTCTAACAGAATTTTCCATCAAATTGCAACATTTTACAAACTTTTTGTATTTCATTCCTTGTTAAAGATCAAAATCAGATTTGTCAGAAATTTTATATTTATTGTAAACGGTTGCAATTTATTTTTATGGTGTATTTTTTGTTGCTTGTTTTATTTTGCAAATATTTACAAAGGGAGACAAATGTGACCAGTGAAAGGGAAGTAACTGTGCAATTCTCTCCTAATAATTCAACACATCTTCATACAAATATTTCAGACCTTAATCAATTGTGGAAATTAAATGTTAATTCAGTATTATGAAATATGATAGGGATGTTAGATAGAACAAATATTTAACCAATGAATTTCTTTATTACATTATAAAGTAGATCAAAGAGTTCTTTTTACTAATGACAAGGCATTTTGTTTTTAGTATTTGATCTCTGAATTTGAATTATATGACAGCCTCTTTTTTAGTTTTTGATCTCTGAATTTGCTTCAATTAACCTTTGGCATTTAATATTATTCTTAACCACTGAAAAATAGATTCTAGTCAATTTCTCTTGCCAAATTAAGCTTTAATGATACAAAATATTTTACACAACTACAGCAAGTAGAGCATTTTTCTATAGATCTCTCTGAAAAAGTTAAAATTTTCAGAAAAAAAGGCAGTAAGGTTTATCTAATGTGTTCAGCGACTGTTAAAATTAAAGTGGATCCAGTAGGACTTAGCTATTTTTAGGTAAATGAAGAAAAAAAGATTAATTGATCAAAATCTCTTGTCCTGATTCTTTCAGGTTATAGCCTGAGCAATTATTATACCATGTACATACAGGAAGTAGTTTAGAGCCTGTATCCCTGTAGACCCATACATGTATCTTTTGTAGACATTCCTTCAGTGTAGTTTGTCAGAGGGGCCAGGTCTCTGTTATATATGTTTCTGTAATGATTTAATGCACCAAGACTTAGTATTTAAATCCAATAACTGGAAGGGCTCCTAGTATTCTTACATTATCCAATGAAATATCGTGAATTGAAATACATTTTCTTTGGAATTCTTAGTCATTCATGTTCATTTAAATTAATTAGATCCCTTCTATTCGAATGGCAGGACCATACAATTATAGGATAAGTTATTTTGTTGATGGGTTAAAGTGCTAATTTACAAATGTAAATATACTGCTGAGTATCTTGTAAAACCTATACAAATGTCTTCCTCAAGAGAGATAACTCTGTAAGTCATCAGAATGTTTAAATGGCATTAGGGGAAAAAAGCATTGTTTTAACTCAGTCTAAAACTTTAAAAGCCTATAAAGAAAACATTTGTTACTAATGTTTTAAGTCTATTTCGTACAAAAATTGTTGCAAGAAGCTTTTAATTATTTTTTTAAATGAAAATAGAATATTTAAGAAAATCTTTTTTTAGATTTAAGTGATACACCAATCTTCCCACCAAAAACAAATTAAGTATTTTTTTGCATTTATTTCTATAGAATCTCATACTTCTACATACTATATATTAGTCAGCAATAATTTTATATCATTTTACGGCATAATTGTAATTATTCCATTTATTTGTGTCAAATTTTATTTATTTGTTGTTTCGTATGATAATCATGTTCATTTATGTCTGGTGTTTCTGCTTTGACCAGTCTCAAAAGTATTCTTAGATGATAAAAATATCATAACAAGTTCTGCTTTGTATTATGAGAAATTTAAAACATTTTTATTTTCACTTATTTATGAAATGATATTTCAAATGAGATGAATTTAGTACTCAAATTTGTATCAATCTTCACAATTAAACCATAGACCCATTTATATTTAAATGTACAAGGACCAACTTCTTTAAAGAGGTGTTATGAATGTAATAGATATTTTTTTTTAAATTAAAGTTTTCACAAAGACTTCAGATGAAATGCATATTTCATAACCCCAATTTAGAAATTGAAAATCTTAATGATATAAGAGTTTTTGTTAACTTTTTGTAGAACTTGAACTGGCAATTTCTTTAATTTATAATGTTCAAAGCATCTTTTATTTCAATTGAAAGTTCAGACATCATTGATTGAATGGAATATTTGGCTTTTATAACATGTTTAAAAACACTTCTTATTGACTGGTCAGGCTGAAGATACTACTGTAAAATGTGTATTATGTGTAACATATACAATCAATCATATACAAAAATGAATTATACATTCAACAAATGAAAATAATAAAAATTTTATGTAATACACTTGTTTCTTATGAATAGCAGGAAAAATATATATAGTGAAAGTAAAGCACAATGAGTCAGTACTGATGAAACATGCTGAAATAGAAAGCCATTCCAGAAAAAAAAGCTTACATGTTTTTATGCCCCACCTACGATAGTAGAGGGGCATTATGTTTTCTGGTCTGTGCGTCTGTACGTCCGTCCCTCTGTCCCGCTTCAGGTTAAAGTTTTTGGTCAAGGTAGTTTTTGATGAAGTTGAAGTCCAATTGACTTCAAACTTGGTATACATGTTCCACAATGATATGATCTTTCTAATTTTAATGCCAAATTAGAGATTTTACCCGAATTTCACTGTCCACTGAACATAGAAAATGATAGTGCGAGTGGGGCATTCATGTACTGAGGACACATTCTTGTTTAAAGTCTCCATTGTAATTGATGATTACCCTTAGTTTTATGTCTATTTGAGTGAATTTCCTAAGTCCAAGGACTCTGCACATTATCATGTTAGTCTAGTCTGTCTACAGAATCAATCTAAACAAATTGCAACAGAAAAGATTTTTTGTATATCATATGAGATTATCATAGCACATTACCGTTAAAAAAGTCTAACAAAATCGTACGGTCGGAAATCGGTGAAAATTGAAAATAAAAATATCGGTGATGTGCCTGCCGATTCATGTCAGAAATGGTCCGCCATATTGACAAAGGGAGAAGACTCTTACATGTGTGAATTTATAGAAACCAACTGAGAAGCGGATATCACTGAAAGAATCGCTTACATAAATTTATATTATTATAAAAGTATGCTGGTAAGTGTTTTTTTAACATACACTTATGTTTTACGTGTATTTACATATTCAAAAATGCGTCAAGAAATGAATTAGACATACGAAAGTTCTTGACGCAGGTCAAACGACAAAGATCACTATATTTTTGTTATTTCAAAGAAAATAAATAAAATCAACTACCTTTACATAAAATCAATTAAATTTAAACTAATAAAGTCCTAAATATAGCAATAAAAATTATTTAAAGGGACGTAGTAAGACTCGTCCCTAACGAAAACAAAAAAGTATGGAACGCCAAATTAACAAAAATGGACAGTAAAAATTGCAATTTTGTCGATTTTGAACTAATTACTATAGCCAAAGCATTTATTCTTATCTTCTATTGCATTTTCTTCAAGTAAATAATTTTAAATAATTGTTTCCTTCCTTTTTTAATGAATTATTGTCGAAAATAACTATTTTGTAATTTTATTTCAGCTTTCACTTGACGAAACCTATGTCCGATTTAGCATCATGATTTTATTGGAGCTAACCACAGTCACTGTGCTAATTGTTAAGCACACGGATAATTTCTAAATCAGGTACTATATTATATTTTTCTGCATTGCCTATTTTACTGAAAATATTTTATCACAGTCGAGTCAAAAATATTTGATTGTGTATCTTGTTCTATCAAAAGTCAATTGAAACCAAATTCAAAATGAATGGTCAACTAAACAAATGTACGGAATAGGTTACAATAAACCACAATCGAAAATTTCCAAGAATGGGAATTTTAACATAGTATACTTTTTTTAATGCTTTACAATAAAATTGTACTTAAGTTCAAGATGCTCGTTTCTGTGTGTACTTCGTATATTAGTTTGTCTTGTTTGTCTTAATGTCCTTTTCGTTTTCTCGGACGCAATTTAGGCCTATTGATTCAACTTTTCTTGTCACCCTTTTTGGCACTTTTCAAATGATTCATTATCTTCAGTAGTGCTAGAATCCATAAGATGTTGAGAAATGGACAAATGAATTACAGTGTATAGACACACTAAAAAAGAAACATCACACGGACAAGAAAACATTATTCATTAAGAGTCGATGTTGTTTATTCTTGTTGTTCTGAATAATATTTTAATGTGTTTTGATATGTTATATGACATATACTATAATGATTAAATATGTAACAACAAATGATTTGTGTACTATTTTTTTTCAGCTACATCTATACTATGGAGAAATGTATTGTGTGCCTAAAAGATGACCACCCAACAACACTGATCAAATTGCGACAAAAAGGTTGTCTTGGAATCATCAAAGCTAGCCAGGAAAGAGGAGACTGTTTGTCCGCATTAGAGGGTAATTTTGTCCATCAACTCTGCAGGAAAACATATACCAATCCAAATGACATAAAGAAATACAAAAAAGAAAAACTTGTTCTGAGAGAAATTCATACAAATACTCCAAAATTACGATCAAAGTCCCATTTTGATTTTAAACATCATTGTTTATTCTGTGGAAATGAAGCAACAGACTCCAAGAAAAAAGACAAAAATGTATTTCAGGTTCGAACTGATGATTTTGAGAGTCGCATACAAGATGCTTGTGATCTTCGGAATGATGATTGGGCAGCCGAGGTTCGCGGGAGACTGGAGAGCGTAAGCGACCTCCATGCAGCGGATGCTGTTTATCACCAGGCATGTAGTGTAAACTTCCGCACGTGCAAAAACACTCCTGTATTCCGTTCTCCCATATCACCAGACGCAAAGCCTGAAAACAAAAGAGGAAGGCCAGCTTTGCAAGAAGACGGCTTCTACAAAACAGTCGACTTCCTTAAACATCATGACGACGAACAGATTTCCATATCAGATCTTGTTGAAAAAATGGACGAGATGTGTGATGGGAATGCTTATAGTCAGATGTATTTAAAGAAAAGATTGAAGCAACATTTTGGAGACGAAATCATTATTACAGACATACCAGGTAGAAAAAGTGTTGTAACTTTACGTGAAACCGTAACTTGTATTCTTCAGGACTATTACCAGAGACCAAGCAATTTAAATCCAGATGACGAAAAGAGAGCTTTGATCAGAGCAGCTGCCAAACTGATAAAAAGCGACATCCGATCTGTAGATACCACAAAGTCTATCTATCCAACTCCAGCCAACATCGCATCAGTTGATAATAATCTATCATACTTACCCGAAAGCCTGCTGTTATTTCTTTCTAACATATTTTCTGAGATAGACCCATCGGTGAAAATAGCTTCCATAGGACAAGCAGTAATGCAAGCCTCACGACCTCGAGCACTTATAACACCGCTTCAACTCGGTCTAGGAGTACAGGTGCATCACAACTTCGCTTCACGATTTCTTGTGTCCACATTGAACAGCTTAGGATTTTGTTCCTCATACTATGAAGTCCAGAAGTTTGAATCAAGTGCTGCAGCTGTACAAGGAGTTGATCTTCCAGGCGATATAAGCAACAGCTTTGTACAATTTGTAGCAGATAACGTTGACCACAACACAAGAACGATAGATGGCCTCAACACTTTTCATGGCATGGGCATAATAGCTGGAATTACGCCTGGTACGAAGAGAACACAACCCATTCCTAGAATAGCTTTTTCTACTGATGAAATAAAGGCATTAGCAAAGATAGAGATCAGATATTACAAACCTCAATCAGATCGTATGGCTGAATTAAGTTATGCTGAGTTGAAAAACCTAAACACACTGGATAAGACTTTCCGTCTTGACCTGCTGTCGGTTATTATTTGGCCTTTAAAGTATCCAATACCAATGTGGTCTGGCTTCATGCAGATGGTTCAGACGGGAGACTACCCAGGAAAATCATCAGTTTCATTCCTACCTATGATAGATTTGAATGCTTCGGACATGACATGTATTTATTCTACATTGAACTTCGTCGCCAACCAAGCAAAGCGTTATGACATAACAGCGATCTTGACTTTTGATCAACCTCTGTATTGGAAAGCCTTATCAATTGTTGAAAACGAAAATCCAGGAAGCACCTTGAAGTCTATGGTTTTACGATTAGGACCATTCCACACAGAGATGAGCTTCCTTGGCTCAATAGGGAATCTTATGAGTAATACTGGTTTGAAAGAGATGTTAGAACTCATATACGCTCCGAATGCCGTCACGCATATCCTTAGCGGAAAAGCTGTAGCTAGAGCGTTTAGAGGTCACATGTTGGTGGATACAGCACTTTATTGTTTGTTGATTGCAGATATATTTAATATTGACGTATCTAAACTTTTGGAAGAACCCAATTCAACCCTTGAAACAACTGAAATGAAGGAAATTGATGAATTATATTCTCAATTATCCTCTGGAGAGCTGTCAGCTTCAGAAGCGGGTGAATCAGATGTCTTGAAAAACCTAGAAGCAACGGTCCATAGAAAACAGGAAATTTTAAAGCAAAGTCGTACAGCAAAGTTGTGGCTGCAGTATTCAGAAATGGTCCAGGTTTTAAGACAATTTATCAAAGCAGAGAGAACCGGTAACTGGCCTCTTCATTTGCAAAGCATCCAAGAAATGTTGCCTTTTTTGGCAGCATCTGGACATAATCTGTACACGAAAACAGCATACGTCTACTTAATGACAATGCAATCTTTAGACGAAGACCATCCTGATGTTTATGCTAGTTTCATCAATGGGAATCATGTCATCAGACGCAGCAATAGGTACTGGGCTGGAATATCTTCAGATTTATTTATAGAGCAAGTTCTAATAAGAAGTGTGAAAACAGCGGGTGGATTAACGAGAGGACGAGGAATGACTGAAAGCCAGCGTTCACTTTGGCTTATGTCCATGCCAGCATGTGCTGAGATCAATCAAGCTATGCAGGATTTGTCCGGAGTAGGATACTTTTCTAGTGAACAACACAAAGACGAAACACATGCAAGACAAAAGAAGGACACTAATGACATTCAAACTCTTCTCACGTTCTTGAAAAGTCGTAATCCATTCATTGATTCAGAGGTAGACCGTTCACTACGAAACATTGAGACAGGAGTAGTAGCTGATAAAACCGTGAATGTGGATGATGCCAAAAAGGTTGGGACTTCCATTCTACAAGAACTAGTAGGAAAGAATATAGCTGACCACACGTTTAGGAGAAAGAAACAAGCCATTACGCTAGGCAACAAAGTTCAGGCAAAACTTGACGGCGAACCTCTTAGAATCGATTCACAGCTCCTTTTTCAGAGATGCACCACTGCGGCACATGGTATTTTCGAAGATATTTCAGAGATATTTCAATTTGAATTATGTGGAGTTCCTTCGTCAATATTTGAAACCACTGGCCTTCCAAGAGAGCCTCAAAAATCAACCCTTGCCGAATATATGTGGAATTTGATTGGACTTAAACCAAAAGCACCAACTGAAACCCACTTTGTACTTGATGGTGGTTCTCTTATACACCGTTTGCCATGGGCAAAAGGAGCTACAGTTGACACCATATGTATGACTTACGTCAATTATGTTAACAATCACTATACAGATGCAACTGTTGTGTTTGACGGATATCCATCAGTTCCATCTACAAAAGATGTAACTCATTTCAGACGCACTAAAGGAATCCTATCTCCAAAAGTCAATTTTAACAATGACACACCAATCAAAACAAAAAAAGACGAATTTCTTTCAAATTCAGAAAATAAACAGCACTTTATCAATACCCTTGGAGAAAAACTTAAAGACGGACATGTTCAAGTTATCCATGCAGAAGATGATGCTGATCTCAAGATTGTGCTTACAGCAATAGAAAAGTCGAAACAACATACAACTACCGTCATAGGAGAGGACACTGACCTACTCATACTGCTCTGTTATCATTCAAAAGATGCCATAAACAAGATTTACTTCAAATCAGAAGCCAAGCAAAACACTCACAAAATAAAGATTTGGGACATAACAGAGACAAGGAGAAAAATTGGACCACTTGTTTGCAATATTTTGCCATTCATACACGCCTTTAGCGGATGCGACACAACATCTCGTATTTTTGGTCAAGGCAAGGGCACTGTTTTCAAGAAAATAAGTACTAACATTAAATTACAAGATCATGCAGCTGTCTTTTGTCAGGAGTCCAATGTTGAGAGCATTCATAAAGCAGGTGAACAAATATTTGTTGCATTATATGGAGGGTTACTAGATGTTGAAACATTAGATATGCTGCGTTACAGAATATTTGCCTCAAAAGTTTGCGTTGGAAATATATATGTACAAGTGCACACTCTACCCCCAACATCTGATGCTGCTAAGCTACATTGCATAAGGGTTTATCATCAAACGCAAGTTTGGATTGGGAAAGGTGATAAATTAGATCCAAAGGACTGGGGTTGGCATGTTGAGGACAATAAATTGCTTCCAATTAGAGCATTACTACCACCGGCTCCCGAAAAGCTTCTTAGGATAATTAGATGTAATTGCAAATTGAATTGTGACACAAAACGATGCTCATGTCGTAAACACGGAATAGACTGTTCCCCAGCATGTGGGGAATGTCGTGGAATGAATTGTTCCAATACAAGTAACATTACAGAAGCCGATGAACTTGACGATAGGTGAATGCATCAATATGCATGTACATTGCAGAGACATTTAACCATACATTAGGGAGACTTATATCAAAATTGTCTGTTTTTTTTGTTAATTTGAAACAAAATCAAATATTTTCAATGATAGATTTTTCAGAAACTGTATTTACCATTCTTATACTTTTTGATGATAACGAAAGTAACCAAGTTAAAACAAAGTAAACAATTATTGAACAGTTTAGGCAATTTATAATATTAAATTTAATGTCTTTACTATAAAGCTGCCTTCAAAGTAAAACGTTTGAAAACAGCCATATATGAATCTCAAATATATCGATTTTTTTGCATTTTTTCGTGATTTTATCATTAAAAGGGATAATTCTACCAATAAGTTCTTACTCTGGATTGTAAATTTTACTTCGGAAATGTTCTTTGTAGTTGTTTTAGTCATCTTAATTCGTTTTTGACATTTGTCTGGCTAACATAGTGCTTAAATTCCGATTTTTTAATTTTTTCACAATTTTCATCGATTTTTTGTTAAAATTAATGTTTTTAGCCCAAAAATGGGGATTTCCGATCGTACGATTTTTCTAGACTTTTAATATATGATTGCGTCATGCTTTGGTATTACAAAACTGTTGAAACCATTTCTGTTGCAATTTGTTTAGATTTATGCATTATTTGCCGTAGACAGACTAGACTATGTCATAACTTGTCATGATAAAGCTATATTCCTGTAATTCCAAGAATCAAATCAATATCTTCAAGCATGACGACAATAAAGTAAAAAAAGACAAGCCTTATTGAATTCTTATAGTGAGGGCATCATTTGTGAGCAGTAGCCTAGTTTGTGGTACTCTAACTTCCTCCACCATTCAAAACTGGTTGTCATGATATAGCCAAGTGGGCTGAAAAAGGTATTCTAGGATATTAAAATTGATTTCCTCATATCTTGAAGTTGCTTTAATTGTGTAAATTGGAAACTTTACGTACTTGTTGGAATTTGTGAATAGACCACTTTCGAGTTCATTCGTCACCGGAAAAAACTCGTCAATTATACACGCTTTTATCACCGTCATTTGTGCGTTTTGGGGCGTCGTCACTTCCCTTCCAATGTTGAGCGAGTGGTTGGAAAACTATAATTCTATATTATACGAATTATTCGGAAAATTGAATTTTCAAAATTGACGATCAACACGCAGCTGTCATTAGGGAATTGTCAGTAAGTACCTACAGAGCAACCATTATTTCTAGTTTATCCTGCACAAAGACGATCACTAAGACGCTTGATGAACGTAAATAGTGCAGGGATACAGGCGACCCCCTCTATCTGGTAAATGACGTCATAAAGGCGTGCATAATTGACGAGTTTTTGCCGGTGACGGATGAACTCGAAAGTGGTCTATTAGATGCAATCGAAGTATCCCATTTCAATCTTGCAACAATTTCAATATGCACAATAATGACTTATTATGCACCCTTGACACAGCTGTTTATGCAGAAATTATTACTAGTGGCTAACTTAAATGATCATAATTTAAAAAGATTTTTTTTCAAGCATGTAACTTATTTTTAAGCATAAGCATTTTGATAAAATAAAAGCTTATTGAAAAACAAGGATATTTTTGGATTACTGTCAGTTTTCTATTTTATTTATCAATTTTAAAAAACTTCTTGTGAAAGAAGGAAATGTAATGTCACATGATTATTATATATTAGTGATGTAAATAAGTTGTATACACACACACTTTATAAGGAAACTTTTTTTTTAAATTGGCTTCATGTTTCTGTTTTGAGTAAAACAAACAATTCAAAATGGCTGCTTTATCATTTAACAGTGTAAAATATTGTGTTTTTGTGTCATTTATTCAAACTCCTCATAATTTGCAATAAGTTATGGGTGCACTTTGTACAAAAAAAAAGAAGAAAAATGATAAAGGAAATTTTGTTTAAAACTAGCAATTTCCTGCAAGGAATAATCTTATCTATTAAAAAATATATACATCATTTTTAGCTCACCTGGCTGGAAGGGCCAAGTGAGCTTTTCTCATCAATTGGCGTCCGTCGTCGTCGTTATTTTTTTACATTTTGAACTTCTTCTAGAGAACCGCTGAATGGAATGAAACCAAACATGGCATGAATGTTCCTTATGAGGTGCTGACCAAGTGTTGTTACTTTGTAGCCGATTCATCATCCAAGATGGACGCCAGTGGGGGACTTAGTTTAACATAGGACCCTATGGGAAATGCATACAAATGACTTCTTTTAGAGAACCACTGAATGGAATGAAACCAAACATAGCATGAATGTTCCTTATGGGGTGCTGACCAAGTGTTGTTACTTTGTAGCTGATCCATCATCCAAGATGGCCTCCAGGGGGACTTAGTTTAACATAGGACCCTATTGGAAATGCATACAAATGACTTCTTTAAGAGAACCACTGAATGGAATGAAACTAAACATAGCATGAATGTTCATGATGAGGTGCTGACCAAGTGTTGTTACTTTGTAGCCGATCCATCATCCAAGATGGCCGCCAGGGGGGGCTTAGTTTAACATAGGACCCTATGGGAAATGCATACAAATGACTTTTTTTAGAGAACCACTGAATGGAATGAAACCAAACATAGCATGAATGTTTCTTATGGGGTTCTGACCAAGTGTTGTTACTTTGTAGCTGATCCATCATCCAAGATGGCCTCCAGGGGGGGGGGGACTTAGTTTAACATAGGACCCTATTGGAAATGCATACAAATGACTTCTTTAAGAGAACCACTGAATGGAATGAAACCAAACATAGCATGAATGTTCCTTTTGAGGTGCTGGCCAAGTGTTGTTACTTTTTGTCCAAAGTTTACTTTTTTTATATGATTTTAAAAACCCAAGTAAAGTCAGGTGAGCGATACAGGCTCTTGAGAGCCTCTAGTTTTGTCAAGCCTTCGACTTTTGTTGAAAAAGCGAGACATAGCGATCCTACATTCTGTTGTTGTCTTTGGTGGCTGCGGCAGCGTCCACAAATATTCACTTTGTGGTTAAAAGTTTTTGAAATTTTTATAACCTTCTTAAACTATCCTAGATTTCTACCTAACTTGGAACAGAAGCTTGTTTATGATCATAAGATAGTATTCAGAAGTGAATTTTGTTAAAAAAAATCCTGTTTTCTGTATTTTACTTATAAATAGATTCCATTTAGTTACAAAAGAAAAATTTTGAAGTTCAATTTGTGAATTACAATGCATTTCAGAAATGTATCAATGCTTTCAATTATCGAAGCATGTATACTTTTTTGTTTCCTTTATGTCCAGTGGCAAATATTTCATGCATATTCATGGTAATATAAGCTTGTGAACAGTATATGCCATTATAGTTTCCTATTTTGAAATAAGTACTTGTATTGAGACTTGACAAACTTTCCAATTAGTGTGCTATCTTAATATGCCATCTATATTGACAGGTTGAAGGACCACTTAATTGTGTCAAACGATCAGTTTTATTCAGAAAACAAAAGTTGATCTGGCTAAATTTATTGCAGATTCTGAAAACAAATCTTTCTGTCATAAATATATGAAGATGTATTATAAAATACCAATAAGACAACTATCAGACAGAGAGGAAATTATGATCTTGGTAAAAAAAACACAAATATAGGTCACTGTACGCCTCTTTTTCGTAATATTATAACAAACTTTTACAGTATAAAATTCATTTTTTTTTATCAAATCACAAGGAAATATGAAAGTTTTATTTCCTTATATTTCATACAATTCTACATTTAGAGGAACTGAAGTGAAATTCAAACTTTTTAATTAAATAGGGAAATACGAAATTTTATTGAAATTGATTACAATAACAATCAGGAAATAGTTCTTAAGTTATAATTATAACAGGAAGAAGCCTTACAGGTTTAATAAGGTCCACAGTCTAATCATTTGTCAGTCACACAGTACTATTGTCTTTCTTAATAAGGTAAGATTTCTTTAGAACTTTTTTAAATACATGTTAATCATTTTCAAATGATAGCCACAATTATTTCATCATTTAGATTATCTATTGATTGCACCGTGATTGATTGTTTTTAGAGTTTTCAATGTCACTTTTAGCAGCCTTAGCTATCTCACAGTGGTCAGTTTTTATTGGTATAAGAATCCAGAGTTCCATTGAGAACAACTAACCTTGAAGAGGAAAACATAAGCAATCTAGTCGTTTAAAAGAACAACATATTAACATTGTCACAATTGTGGTTTGAACTTCTGACCTCAGTGTAGAGGGCTGCTTGAGCTTTGGTCTATATTTCAACTAAACCCAATCTTGACAGGGCAAATTTTAAATTTAGTCCATTCAAGCTGTATTCATTGCCATGTTTTGAATAGCTCACTGGCAGATTGTCCACAGCGAAGACAAAAGATTTTAAAATTGTAGAAAAAGATTAACTGGACAGAATTGAGACACACACGGAACATGCAGTTTATTAACTATGTGTTGGTACAATGTAACACTTATAAATGAGAAAAATGCTTGTCACCCATTGGCAAATTTGGTGTATTGATATGTAGTGCTTTAGGTACTATAGGTTATTATCATTGAAGTATTTATATCATACTTTATTGGTATAATTATTGGTCTAAATATTGTGGATATTATAATAAGATTAGAAGTGAGGCTATGTCAATGAGACAGTATACCAACTTTACAAGAAACAGGAACAGATGTCTGTATAATTGATAACAACCAAATACTGATTTATTGACATCCCTCCTAAAATTACCATGTTCATTCATATGAATATGTTGCTATATTCCCAAAAAGTGTTACCTCATTTTAAACTTTAACTGATCTTGACCTCATTTTCATGGTTCATTGGTTGTGAATATTAAGTTTTTGTGTTTATGGTCTGTTTTTCAAATACTAGAAGCAATTGATTAACTACATTTGGTATATGAATTGATTAATTGTAAGGTGAACGTGTCGGTCTGGTGGGTATCACTCGTTGGGGATGGGGAAGAGCCATGTAGACTAGATAAATGCTTGTATCATTTTCTAAGGCAACTATTACTGCAAAAACAAATTTTAAGATGCACCTGTGATTTTCCATAATGCTTTAAACCTTACATACCCAAAATCTCTAAAAAAAAAAAAGCAATGAATTATGACAGAGTACCATTTCCTAAATTCAGGTTCTTGTGTACTGTGCAAAACAAGGCTATTAGATAATATCTACCAGATACAGATGTACGATAATTCTGATTTCTGTGCATGTAATACATAGAGGTTAATCATGTCAGATTATTATATACTTTTCATCCTCAGTATTGAAACTGTATATTCAGAAATTATGAAGAGCATTTATTATTGTGAAACCTTGACCTCTGGCAAAAATGCAAAATGGTAATTCAAATATTTTATGAAGGAAAATCACTACTGAAACTAAGCATACACAATTATATTATTGCTTACATGATTTTTTTTTGCAATTATTTCAGAATTCTCAATTTTCATGTAGTAGATACTACAACCTAGTATATAAGTAATATATATAAAACAATATGAAGAAGATGTAGTGTGATTGCCAATGAGACAACTGCACTTTTTATAAACGACAGCATAGGGTTTACTAACTGTTCTATTAGATACATTGAGGTTAATCAATCCATATTTAATTTGCTTCCCCCCCCACCCCCCTTGTATTGGTAACCTACTGACTTGTAGATAGTACTATAGTTCTTATATCTGGAGATGTAGTATGATTGCCAATGAGACAATGCACATATTTACATAAGCGGATCCAGGGGGACCCTGGGGCACGGTCCCCCCCTTTCGTAGGAAAAATTTGGTTGATTATATAGGGAATCATTGAAGCATTACTGGAGCCCCCCTTAGGTCAGTCAGCAGACCCCCCCCCCCCCCTTTAGGAAAAAGTCTGGATCCGCCACTGATTTACCTCAGAGTTTATTGTTATACATAAAGATTAATCACTCCAGATTATACCATACTTTACACCCTCAGTATCAGTAGCAGGTAGATAGTACGATGGTACTTAACTCTGACAACTTACATTATTGATCATAATTAGCTGTATTATTATTGTTACTATTTTCATACAGTGCATCTTTTTTTCTGTGTTGATACTTATGTTTGTGGTTAGTAATAGTGTCTTTTTATCTGGTATATATTAATTTCATTGGCCTATGATTTCTCAAGGAATAAATCCTAAAAGTGACTTTATTCATAGATTGTATTTGAAACTGTTTATCTACCTCATTTATATTTTCAGTCATACTTATATTTGGAAATCAAATCAATTTGTTTGAAAATATATTGGTTTTTAAATGTTTAGTTACATTTGTGTTTTACCTTATATACTGATATATTTTATTTAAGGGATTTATAGGTGGTTGATTGTAATTTCTGCCATTAGCTCAGGATCATAATTTCTTCCACAACTGATATATTTTAGGAACTCTCTGTGTAGGCTTTATGTAGCATTATAAGATGGAATGTTAATATCTGAAAGTGCAAGAGGCAGAGAAGGGGGGAAGGTGGTCCAGCCCCCCTTTTTACCCTTCTTTTCTGTGAAAATTATGGTTGGATCCGCCACTGAGTGCTACTGTATAGGAATTTTATTTGCTTGGCCTTAGTGGATATGTTTCCACCTTGGAATTTGTGGTTTAAGAACTTTCTTTGCTTGGCCTGAGGATCTGTTTATTCCACCTGGCAGTTTGTGGTTTAAGAAATTCCTTTGCTTGGCCTGAGAATCTATTTTGTGGTTTAAGAAATTTCTTAACTTGGCCTTATAGGATCTGTTAATTTCCACCTAGCAGTTTTTGGTTTAAGAAATTCCTTTGCTTGGCCTGAGGATCTGTTTATTCCACCTGGCAGTTTGTGGTTTAAGAAATTTCTTAGCTTGGCCTTAAGAGGATCTGTTAATTTCCACCTGGCAGTTTGTGGTTTATGTTATAAAGTTAATTACAGAATTACATCACCTCTCAGGCAGGTTAGTAGTTACTCTTTACTATTTTTGTACTTTTTTTCATTCATAAATTTGTTCTGATATATTTTTCAGAAAAATTCACATTTTATTATGTTTAGCAATTTTTAGACATAGATTTGAAAAAAACGCTTTCATTTGAATAGCCCAAAAACTTCCTTTTAACCATTTTCATAGAAAACAAATAAATTCTGTAAAACTGTTACCAGATTTAACATGACAGGAAGGGTTTGTGTGTGATTGTATTTTTGTTAACCGCTATTTTATGTTTCATGCAAAGATTATGGGTAAGTCACAAACTTTACAATTCTCATATCCACCAATTCAGTGGCGGATTCTTGGGAGGGGGGGGTGGGGAGGTTCCGGGGGTTGAACCCCCCCTTTTTTTTGGCCGATCAATGCATTTGAAATTGGGATTATACAGTTGGAACCCCCCCCCCTTTACTCCGGGTTGGGAACCCCCCCTTTTTAAAATGGCTGTATCCACCACTGCAATTCATCTTAAAATCTCAAGCAAAAGGGGACTTCATGTTAAACTAGAATGAGTACATATGTACTCAAATATCTTTATACCTCCTTTGCAATGCCTCTTTTGAGGTAATCAATTAACAAAAATGATTTCAACAGTCAGGCCAGCACTACTCAGAAAGGATATTGGTGGTACTTTCCAGGCACTTTGGTTTCCTCACCAGGGTGCTGAAAGTGGTGTTATAAACACCAACAGCCAATCAACACCATTGTCTCATCTATGACATGGATATTCAATAAGAATATAAAACAGAAGATGTGGTATGATTGCCAATGAGACAATTCTCCACAAGAGACCAAGAAACACAGAAATTACCAACTATAGGTCATTGTACAGCCTTCAATAATGAGCAAAGCCTATACTGCATAGTCAGCTATAAAAGGCCCTGAATTGACAAATGTAAAAAAAAAAGTTAACAAGTGTATCTATATAAAATGACCAAGTAAGTAGTTAGCTTGGTTTAATTAAGGAAATGTTTTAGATTATTAGTGTACTCATGTTAGTATTTGTTAGCTATTTTGGTCAGAATTTTACATAATTGAGAATGAGTGGATGAGTTGATGTATATGTATAATTTCTTTTCAGGTACAAGTTGATTGTTATCTGAAGAGATTTACATTCATATCAGGTAAGAATTATCTCCCTTTAAGCTAAGACTAAGACTGAAGCACACCTCCAGTTGCAAGATTTTCTCGCTGTATTGAAGACCCATTGGTGGCCTTCCGCTGTTGTCTGCTGTATGGACACATTCCCCAATTAATTCTCATTTCAAATATGTTTTTTAGTTAGATAGTTGAAGTTTAAAGTTTTTTTATGGAAGACAGACAATCTTGATGCCCAATATTTCATTTATCTCTCTTTTGAAAGTTTGAGTTTGATTGTAACTGGAATAATTCAGTACCTCTCAGTTTAAGATCACTCCTGCTTAAGAGGGACTGAAATCCTTTTACACTGGAAACTCTTCTTGAGTCCTGGATTTTGATTTTGGCCCTCTGGGAGAGATGATAAATTAGCATACAGATCAATTTCATTGAGAAAGGTAAAAACCAGAGCTAATTCTGAATGATGACTTGATATTTTTTTTTATTAAACAAATATCTAGGCATTCAGGCATTAATGAAGCCATAATACAGTAGCTAAATATAATACTGATTTTAAGAGTTATAATAATTTGAACAAGACATGTTTTCTTTCCTTCCTAAAGTTATTTTCCTAGATTTTAGATAAAAAAAATCTAAAAATTATTGGAACATTTTGCCTTTTGGTCACTAGAGTTATCTCCCATTTATTGGTATTGAAATTAAATTAGCAAGGTACTTTGTAATTATAAACAATAGAGGAAACAGTTTTCATTAATAGTGATAATTATAGACTAAACTGGCAATGTGGTATACCAATCTCTTATCTGTTTACAATACAAGTCTTTATCATTGTATTAGGTTGAAAAGATAGGCATTTATTTTGTTATTTTAGAAGTAACACATTGTTTGTCAGTGATGCTTGATCAAGGCTATAATTAGGCAGTGCATTTAATCATTTGAATTGTTTTACATTGTCATTTCAGGGCCTTTCATAGCTGACTATATGGTACGGGCTTTGCTCATAGTTGAAGGCTGTATAGTGATCTATAGTTGTTATTTTCTGTGTAATTTTGGTCTCTTGTGTAGAGTTTTTTGCTTAAACTTGACTAACCCAAAAAATCAATACACAAGGCAAAATTGTAGCCTGTATTCAATAATACCCTTAATTTCTAACACAGTGACAGGGCCGCAGCATTCAGATTTAGTGTAAATTTTCTTTTTTTGTTCTGAATATGTATGAAATATTTGTCACTGGATGTTATACAAAGTCAGATGTTATTGTTTACTTTTCATTTTTTTTTCAGTCTAAAAATTAGGTTGATGGTTAACACTTCTGAATTGTTTCTATTTTTTTCATGCTCACGCTCTATTATGTTATCTACTGTACAGTATGGGTCAGTTGCTCATTGTGGAATTGGAAGGGCCCCGGTAGTTGTTTTAATCCTTTGTCCTTTGGTTTCTCATGAATAGTTCATCGCATTGGCCATCAAAATTGAATGAATTATAAAAAGTTTATACTATATGGTTATGTTGACTTATCATGTTAAGGTCACTTTTGATATTTGTCTATGGCAAATATATATATATGCCTCTTTAATAGATTAAATCAATTTTACTTTTACAATCTAACCCATTATCAAATCCTAATGGAAAATTGTTTAAAATTTTGTCACAAGTAAAAGACCAAAGCAGAGTGAAAGATCAAATCGTCTTAAGGGGAAGAATGCAACATATAACTTTTAATTCTGTTACTTATTTTTAGTCTGAGCTTTTTCACACTCTTAAGCTTTAGCATATAGAAAATGCAATCTTGTTTTTTTTTTAAAACTATATTTTTTTTAAATAAATGAGTTCATGTCTTTTTTTAATCTATACTCTGCCAAGTCTTCAATAATATAAGTTAAATCAAGATTATAATTTTTTTTTAAAAACATGCAATTGAAAAAATAAATGAGTTTATATTTTTTCCAATACATGTATATACTCTGGCACTAATTGTACAATAATAGTAAATTATCAAAAAATCTGACTTAATTGATAAAAATAATAATTGGAACATAATCTTTTTCCACATTAAATGTCACCATGTATGTTGAAAAATAAAGTAAGAATATAAAAAATCCTCCCTAAAAACACCAAAACCAAACAATTTAAAAATAAATAAATGAGTTCATACATTTTTCCAATATTAAAAAAAAATCAGCATGATGTAAAACAACATCAAGGTGAAAATCTTCCTCACAACAAAGCTGTGACTAATTAACGAGGGTTTGGATGGGTTAAATGATTAAAGAATAATGCCCTTAAAAATTGAAGATTAGAGAATAACGGGCAAAAAAAATGAAGATTAGAGAAAAAAGGGGTTATTTTTTGAAGATTAGAGAAAAAAGGGGTTATTTTTTTAAAGATTAGAGAAAAAAGGGGTGAAAATTGAATGTTTACAGAATAACAGACCCCCCCCCCCCCTAATCCAGACCCTCATTAACTGCCTTTTATTAATTATTCAACCTGAAAATTATAAAATGAAGCATGACTCAGAATCAAGGTAGAACCTATTGATTTAGAGTTAATTGTGGGATGCACATGCAGAACAAAAAACATGCATTGAGGCCATCTTAAGGATACCTGATACTTCCTGTTTTAAATAATTATTGTAAGTGATAATTAGATTTACAGTCAGATTAACTTAAGTGTGAGAATTGTATATTTTAAGTTTTATGTTGTAAGTATTGTGTAGACTTTTAAAATTGCAGAATTGATGATTTTCTGTAAAATTGGAGGAAGATAAATATTAATTTGTTTGAAATTTTATTATAATATTGGTTATTTAATTAATTAATTGGTTAGTTTGAGCAATGCAATTATGGTCTACTCTTAAATGCTTGTAAGAGTTTCTAAGTAATTTCACAGCACATGCGACACTATACCATTGAAAGCTAGTGGAGTACTATCAACCAAAATTTTAAAGATTTGACTCTGAATTTTTTCAAGAGGTATGAAGCAAACTAATACAGACACAGTAATACAAATCTGGAATTTTTCATATGGAAACATTTATTGGTTGCTGCCAAAATGAATTAAAATTGAACAAAAAGATGTGGTTAATTTTCAGCGACATGTTTTAGGCTAATTTAACTTTGTGATTTATGAATGAAGAACTATGAATGATAAATAGATTTCACCCAGGTACTTGTTTAACTTTTTACACTTACTACAGACAAAATGCATTTATTCAATAGAACTTATGATATAAAAATACATAAAAATATAGTAGTAAACTGAAAAAAATATGATGCTTAAAGGGAGATAACTGAGGTTTTATTTTTAAAACAACATGAACTGATACTGTAGCTTGATGTTAACTAAACAAAACTGTATGGTAGCCAAAAATAAAATTGATTTGAAAATAAACATGATAAATGTGTCAACTCTACTATAAAAGTATCATAAAATTCATCTTATATTTGAACCTAAATCTTTATTTTTTGAGCATAAGTGCAAATTTTCTGTTCTCTCTTCTTTTTACAAGAGATTGTGTTTGTAAGATTGATTTGCACAGACAAGACAAATACTTCATTAAAGTCTCACTACTTGTTCCATATAAGTTAAACAGCTTTAAGTTAGTAAAACACATATTAAGTGCCACTCTATAAAGAGTTATGAGAGACTATAAAATAATTCAATATAATACAAATACAAGTTCATTAACATGAGTTTAAAACCTGTCTTTCGCCTGTCATTTGTTGATATTACCTAGCAACAATGTTCTTCAATGCTTAGATGTAGGTTATAAATTTTACGGAGGCCATCACGAGTTGGTTGACCGATATGGAATAACCGTTTCACAAATGATATCTGATATGTTCCTTACGTCGTAACTACAATCCCCTTCCCTTTCATAAATGTGACCTACCGAATAAGACTATATACCGGATTTGTTATCACATAAACAACACGACGGGTGCCACATGTGGAGCAGGATTTGCTTACTCTTCCGGAGCACCTGAGATCACCCCTAGTTTTTTGGTGGGGTTCGTGTTGTTTATATTCTTTAGTTTTCTATGTTGTGTCGTGTGTGCTGTTGTTTGTTTGTCTTTTTCATTTTTAGCCATGGCGTTGTCAGTTGTTTTAGATAAAAATTTATGAGTTTGACTGTCCCTTTGGTATCTTTCGTCCCTCTTTTATATCCAATCAAAATTGTTGTAGGGACCATCTTGAACTTGCAAATGTGTCTTACAGATTTTTTCCATGTTGAAGGTGTTCATAACATTTTAATGATGAACACCAGGACTGATTGTTTGTTTTTTGTTTTTTTTTAGTTTGTATGGGGATTAAAGTTTCATGAAATCATACACCATATTTCGATTTCCTGTTTTTTTTTTTTCTGGACAAAAAACTTGTAGGTTTTGCTTGACAAACTGGAACGTATAAGAACATAGTTTGTATGGGGATTAGAGTGTCATGAATACATACACCATGTTTTAATTCCCGTTTTTGTTCTCTGGACAAAAAACTTGTAGGTTTTGCTTGACAAACTGGAACGTAAAAGAACATGCACTTGATCCTCAAATTGTTTTTGCTGCTTCTCCGTTAAGTATTATTTTTAATTTGGTTTCTTTTATATATTTCAGAGTTTAGTTTGGTTTCCATTATCACTGTACTAGTATACATTTTTAACCGGATTTTTGTGACAAAAATGTCGGTTATTGATTTGGGGATGTACGGCGGGCGGGGGCGGGCGCGGCGGCCGGGCGGGCGGGCGGGCGGGCGGGCGGGCGGGGCTTCAATCAAATGTTGTCCGTGCATTAACTCATGAACCGTTCAACCAAAGCTTTTAAAATTTTAATATGTTATTACTGACAACTATACGAAGGTCAAGTTCAATAATGGCGATTTTGACTTTTACCGTTCAGCAGTTATGGTTCTTGAAAGGCGGCAATCAAATGTTGTACGTGCATTAACTCATGAACCGTTCAACCAAAGCTTTTAAAATTTTAATATGTCATTACTGACAACTATACGGAGGTCAAGTTCAATAATTGCGATTTTGACTTTTACCGTTCAGGAGTTATGGTTCTTGAAAGATTGAAAAATGGAGTTTTCAGTCGTGTCCGTGCATTTACTCATGAACTGTTCTACCAAAGCTTCCCAAATTTTAATATGTTGTTACTGATGACAGAATGGAGGTCAAGTTCAATAATGACGATTTTGACTTTTACCGTTCAGGAGTTATGGTTCTTGAAAGATTGAAAAATGGTGTTTCCCGTCGTGTCCGTGCATTTTCTCATGAACCATTCAACCAAAGCTTTTGAAATTTTAATATGTTGTTACTGATGACAAAATAGAGGTCAAGTTCCATAATGACGATTTTGACTTTTACTGTTCAGGAGTTATGGTTCTTGAAAGATCGTAAAATGGCGTTTCCATTCACGTTGTTGCATTTACTCATGAACCATTCAATCTAAGCTTTTCAAATATTATTATTTCAAAATGTTGATACTGATGACAAAATAGAGGTCAAATTTGATATTGATAATTTTCACTTTCACCATTCATCAGTAATGATATCATCTGATATTGCCAGGATACAAATAAATGTAAATAAATCCGGTTTGCTGTCGTTGTGACAGCCTCTTGTTATTTTGTGACCAGCTGAAGCACGCCTCTGGGTACAGGAATTTCTCGCTGCATAGAAGACCCATTGGGGGCCTTTGGCTGTTATCTGCTTTTTGGTCAGTTAATGTTGTCTCTTTGACACGTACATTCTCCATTTCCATTCTCAGTTTTATTCATATGAGAAAAGGAAAGACAGGTGTACTCTCCTCCAATCTTAATTTGCTAGGATTTTTGGTTTTTCTGAAGAAGGTTGTGATTTTCTCTGTAAACTCAGGCTTCCTCCCCCAATAAAAACTAGACGCCATGCAATAGTACAATAGTTTTGTTGGAAATCACACACAGAAGAGAAGATTAACGTAATGCAGCATTGTTGTATATCCAACGTCATATACTTATGACGTTATCTTGTACTTCAGTCATCAATACAAATTCATACAGTTTAGACGTCTTTCTTATTACATATGCAGTTTTAGTAAAACTACTTGACGATAAGTTTTAAAAGTGGTTTTAAACACCAAACAATCAATCAATCATGTCGATTACTAAAAACCAACTTAATTTCGCAAATACTTTATTTCCCATTCTGGCCTATTGCACAGTAATTTAATTTGGCGATTCTCAAATTTCCTTTATGTAATTAAGTGAAGAAAAATCCAAGTTTTACATGTTTGCAATGATCTATATATCCCATACTTTTCTACTTACGAAAGTTGCAAAAATAAATCACTAGTGAAAATTAGATTATTTTTTTAAAAGTAAACATCTTTTATTACATATCTGCTGTTTTAACAATTTGCTCGGATTACAGTGTTAGCCCGAGTATCCCTGTTATTAGTTAAAGAAAATTAGATTATTACATAACAAAATCTTGTATGAGTGTTTGCATTTAAAATTCATGTCCATAAAACATATAAGATTGTCTTTTAAATTTACATGTAAAAGGAGTAGGTCCAGTAAGGGCCGATTTTGGCCTCAAATTTCAGGTTCGACTAACGAAAGATTTTAGACACTTTTTAAACACTTAAGTGTCTATTTCAATTGATTCGATTAGTTTATGTGACAGATTTTAACTGATTTATTCATTAAAAACGCTCCGATTCAAGCTTAAATATGAAAAATCTATCAAATATGCCAAAAAACGTCACTTTTCAGATGGTTTTTGTCAAAAATGAAAGTGGCCGCATCCGTGTTCATCCTCAACCTTTATATATGTTATGTATTATCATCAAATACAACTTACATTTCAATATAATGAATGAACACGAATGCGGCCACTTTCATTTAAGACGGAAACCGTCTAAAATCTAACTAAAATGCTAAAATTGTGAAGATTTCAGTAATTTAGCATAACTTCATGATGCTCAGTAGTACCCGAAATATGTGCATTTTATTGTCAAAAACAGTCCATATTTATGTAGCAGATTCTACTTTCCAATAAAAAGCTAAAAGATTACATTTTCACAATTTTGTAAAACTGCTATATTTTGGGGCCAGAAAGGAGTCTTACTGAACCTACTCCTTTGTCACTTGAAGTTAAGCAGACATCAATCAATCAGTGCTTCGTATAAAGCTTTTGAGACTGACATTTTGAATTGTGTAGATTTTAAATATTTGGTTTTTTTTTAAATATAAATCTCTGGAAACTTAAGTCTTGTTGGTGTTATGAATTATTTGTTTGGTAACACAAGATGATTCAACTTTGCGTTAAACTTATTTCATAGGCAAGGATTTACAATGATATTGGAATTCAAAATTTCTGTGAAAATAATGTGTCCACTCTCACATTATTATTTAATTAAATCCTGAATTCATGACGATTTAACTGGTGAATTCCTGACTACTTTCAAATTGAACAGCTAAGCCTTGAATACCCTGAAAAATACTTCCACATTTACATTTTCTGGTCACACTATCACTTATGATAAATAAGCATTCTTTTACTCAAGTGGTCCCATGCCATATGAGCCTTATTAAAGTAACCCTAACTTGTGCCTAACACAATTTCTCAAACATCTCTCTAACGTAAAACAAATCTGAAAGATTATATATAGTATGTTAAGATTATATATAGTACTAGAACACACCCGTGATATCATGGGTCTGTGACTGAATTAAAGTATATAACTATGCGCAAGCCTTATTTTAGTATTAGTATTGTCATCTGATAAAGTCATGCCGATTATAAGATACACAGTTTTTCTCTGCTTTCAAGTCTTTCTGTTTGAACCCGTCGAACTGAAACAATAATATTAATTATTTGGAAAACAAAAGGTCCTGGAATGGAGTATTTTTTAATCTACAGCATTGTCCTATATAAGTTATAAATAAAGTTGAATTCTTTGCTTCGCTGTTTTACGTCATGCCCACGAACAAATTGAAAACTGTACCTATACGCCTTATTTTTAGTCCAGATTTTTAGTATTCGTATTGTTATCTTAGAAAGTCTTACTGATTAAAATACTACAATAGGTAACAATTTTACAATTTAGTAGTGTCAACCCTGTGGTTATGACCCGTGTATATAGCATATTAATCCTGAATACAACGTTTGGTGGTGCGCCTGTCCGATGCGGAACGTACAGATAAGGTAATAGGTAACAGGTGAATATACTATTGGTATCGGTAGCGGATTCGACCCGGAACTTCTTAATTATTGGCAATATTAATTACGTGGAAAACAAAAAGGCCTGGAGTGGTGTAATTTTTAATCTACACCTTTGTACTATATTAGTTATATATAAAGTTGAATTCTGTGATTTGTCGTTTTTACGTGATGACGGCTGACAAATTTGACCTCGTAATTTTAGTATTATAGATGTTCCCTATTGGAATTTTGAAAACAAGGGTAAAACAAATCCTAAAAATCTTTAGTCCTCACTTTAAGCCTAAACTGAACCCTAAGGGAGTATCCAGGATTCTTGAGAAAAGAGAGGCTCCCTTGGCAAGACTCAATGTTTGCATTGTATTTGAAGCTCCATAAGGGAGGGCCGCCCCGTCAGATCCCCCAAACCTTAATCTGCCTCTGCAACCCTTACATTTATGGAAAATTAAGAAACCATTATAATCATGAATATTGAAAGAACATATTGCAAATATTTCAGGTGTGTAGACTTTTGATGAACTTATGATTTGCAAAATTTGCTCCATTAGTGAAGCTTAATTCCCTTTTTTTTTAAATACTTTGTTTTTAAATTTTACTCTGCACAATTAAAATACAGTTAAAATTCTTTAAACATATATATTTCATAGTTTGCATTGTAATTTTAGAAAATGCCCTCATAATATTGAAAATTTCCACAGAATGTTACATGAATAGCCTTATATATATAATTCCAATATGAATTAGAAAAAAGTTTAACAATATTTTTAAGCAGTACAAAAACTAATTTAAAAATTGAATGCTAATAATGACTATACATGAAACTGATCTAAAATCTAGACTAATTGTAGTCTCATATTTCCATTGTTGAATGCAACTTTATGAATTGTGAATTAAATCCATTCATTTTTGACATCATGATTATTTCTGTGGAGTCTACATAATGGACAAATCCTTGATCGAAATTCAGGTTTATACGATTTGAATAAAAATGTTCATGCCATACTAAATCTTTGATGATTGAAGTAAAAATGCAGTTGGGTAAAAAATGTATAATGTGAAATGAACCTTGCACATCTCCCTATAGAGTTTCGTCTAATCCTTCGTGAAGTTTATGTCAATTTTTTATGTGGTCTTCATTTTTGACTAATGTAGTTTCATATTTCCATTGTTGTACATATATACTATATGAATCGTGAATTAAATTTAAATCCAATCATTTTTGACATCTTGATTATTCCTGAGTCTTTATAATGGAGAAATCCTCGATAGAAACTCAGGTTGATGCGATTTGAATAAGATATATGTACATTACCAAAGTCTTATTTACATGTCAAAATACATGTAAACTGGTGATTGAAATTTAAAAATTTCGGTTCCAATTGGTGGACCGCATACAAATATTAAGACATCTGGTTGATTATTCCTGAGTCTTCATAATGGAGAAATCCATTTCTCCATAAAAACTCAGGTTGATGCAGTTTGACTAAGATTGTTAATGCCATAATTATTATTACAAAAATCTTTGATCCACAAAGTCAAAATGCATCTGCAGAAAAAATGTAAAATGTGAAATGAACCTTGCACATTTCCCTTTACAGTTTTGTCTAATCCATGGTGACGTTTACATCAATTTTGCAATGTGGTCTTCATTTTTTATATGACATTTTTCAACTCCTCCATATTGTTTTCACATAGAGCACTAACTTTAGTTAGTTCTTCCTTAATAATGTGTATTTGATCCTGCTGAAGAGCCACAATGATTATTAATACCACAATTAATAATTCTTTCAGAAACTTAGGTATATTTTCCCCATCTTGATAGGATACTAGAGAAAAAACACCAAGTCCAAAAATAAATTGAAATGCCATTTTAATCAGGAATAGGTACATTTCCATTGTCTTATTTACATGTCAAAATACATGTGAACTGGTGATTGGAATTTTTAATTTCGGTTCCAATTGGTGGACCACATACAAACTATTAAGACATTAACAAGTTTACATCAATTTTGCAACGTGGTCTTCATTTTTGATATAACATTTTTCAACTCCTCCGTATTGTTTTCACATAGAGCACTAACTTTAGCTAGTCCATCCTTAATAATGTGTATTTGATCCTGCTGTTGAGCCACAATGAATATTAATACCACAATTAATAATCCTCTCAGAAATTTAGGTATATTATCTGCATTTTGATAGAATATTAGAGAAAAAAGACCAAGTCCAAAAATTAGTTCAAATGCCTTTTTAATTTCGTATATGTACATAACCAATGTCTTGTTTACATGTCAAAATACATGTTAAATACTGGTGATTGGAATTTTTAAATTTCGGTTCCAATTGGTGGACCCCATACAAACTATTAAGACATTTAAATATATAATCGATCTTATCAGAATATAATTGTGTAAATTTAGATATTATATGTTTGTCATGTTAAATGTCTTGGTAACAATCCAATATTTGGATTTTACACCAATAAAATGATTTGATTTGACATTAACAAGTTTGTATTTACTATGGTAACTAAGGCTTGTGCGAAACTTTGAAGAATGTTGAATGACTTGTATTCAATCCTTTTAAAATACTAACCGATATAAAATTTAAATGTCCAAAAAAAAACAAATTAAAAACTGTCTTTACAATCCATTTGATAATATTGTTGTAATTTAAGCATGCTTTAAATGTGCATCTATTATTACGAAACCTTTTTGTACTGGTGTGTCTAATTTTAAATATGATAAATATGCATATATACAATGCAGATAAATATTAAATATGAATAGCTTTTATGCTTTATTTGTTAAAAACTGTAATTAATCCATACAGTCATTTACTGAGTTTAAGCAAACATGGAATTGTTTCAAAAGGTTTGTTTTTAACATTTTGTTGAAATTTCTTCTTACAGCATATTTTTATGCTATTTGTGAAGAAGTCCAAATTTGTTTTTCTGAAAGACAATTATTTTAATTTGATTATATTTCTTAAGCATATAATCGCAATTCTATTCTCTCTTCTATTCACAATGAGATTGTATTTGTAAGATTTGTTTGCACAGACTTTCACCACTTGTTCCATATAAAATAAACAGCTTTAAGTCAGTAAAACACAAGTTAAAAGCCACTCTATTATGAGAGTTACGAAAGACTATAAAATAATTTATTACAATAAAAATAAAAGTCTTGAGTTGAGTATTAAAACTGTCATTTGTTGATATTACCTGCCAACAGTGTTCTTCAATGCATAGATGTAGGTTATATCCAATCAAAATTGTTGTAGTGAACATCTTGAACCTGCAAATGTGTCTACACTACAGCTCTGCTCCATGTTGAAGGTGTTTGTGTGACTTTTTGATGATGAACACTGGTTAAAGATCGTTAAAAACCACTGTTTGTTATTTTTCTCTCTTTTTTTTTTAGTTTGTATGGGGATTTGTTACATGATTTAATACACCATATCTTTCTTTGGTTTTTTTTTTCTATAGACAAACAACTGCTATGTTTTGCTTGAGATATTTAAGTATAAAATATAATAATAATAATAATAATAATATAAATTCTTTTTTTAAAGAGGATATCACGTGTTTGATTCTCAAAGTGTTCAAATATTAGTTTAAAAATCTGTTTTTGTAGCTTCTCTTTTAATTATGTTGCATTACATATGAGTAAAAGGAAAGACTTGTCTGCCTGAAGTCAGAAAATATAAGGATTTTTGTAGTCATTTCTTCGTGTGGACTAGAGGCCTTGTGGCTGAGTGGTCTAAGTAGTCAACCACTGTATTCAGTTTGACCTGCACATGACAATAGTGTGCTTGACTCCAGTCTTAATTGGCTTGGATGTTCAGTTTTCCTGAAGAAGGTTGTGGTTCTCTCTGGGCACTCTGGCTTCTCAGTGGCAGATCCAGCCATTTTTAAAAGGGGTGTTCCCAACCCAGAGTAAAGGGGGGGTTCCAACTATATGCTCCCATTCAAATGCATTGATCGGCCAAAAAAAGGGGGGTTCCAACCCCTGAACCCCCCCTCTGGATCTGCCACTGCTTCTTCTACCAATAAAAACTGACTACCTCAAAACAGTACAATAGTTTTTGAAAGTGGTTTTAAACAACAATCAATCAATCAATCATGTTCACTGTTACCTCTAAATAGCTAAGCATGCTTAAAAAGGAGTGTAAGCGAGTGAGTATATGTTAGTCTATTACATAATATATTTAATGAGTTTTGGAAGTGCACATAGCTAAATTTCATGTCCATAAAACATGAAAGTTTGTCCTTTAAATGTACATGTAGTATTTGCCACTTGATGTTAAGTAGCCATCAATCAATCAATCAATGCTTAATATAAAGCTCTTAAGACTGACATTTTGAATTGTTTAGCATTTTAAATATTTGCTTTATTTTTTAAATATAAATCACTAGAAACCTAAGCCTTGTTGATGTAATGAGTTATTTGTTTGGTAACATAATAAGATATTTCACTTTGTATAAGACTTATTGTATAGCCAAAGATTTACAAATTTATTGAATTGTAAAATTCGGAATTTCTGTGAAAACAATGTGTCTTTTCATCACATAATGATATGATGTAATTATCTCCTGAATTCATGACAATTTAACTGGTGAATTCTTGAATAAATTTGAATTAAACTGCTCAGCCCCATATTCCGCTCCTGACAAGACATTTACATGGGTCTGGTCTTACTGTCACTTTTTAACAGATTTCCAACAAAAATATTTGATGATGTATGGCAGTTGGAAGGTTGGACAGCAGATGCCAAACAGTTTCTGTGCAATAATTTGTAAATACTTTGACAAAATCTTTTTAAATTTAGATATGTTGTTTTCTGTGATTCAATGAAGGTTTGAATAGATATAGGAAGATTTGGTGTGAGTGCCAATGAGACAACCCAGTGGCGGATCCAGGGGGGGGTTCCGGGGGTGCGCACCCCCCCTTTATTTTTGCCGATCAATGCATTTGTATCGGGACATATGTTTTGCACCCCCCCCTTTGCCCTGGGTGCCCTGGGTTAGCACCCCCCCCTTTCGAAAATTCCTGCATCCGCCCCTGCAACCCTCCATCCAAATAACAATTTAGAAAAAGTAAACCATTATAGGTCAATGTACGGCCTTCTACAAGGAGCCTTGGCTCACACTGAACAACAAGCTATAAAGGGCCCCAAAATTACTAGTGTAAAACCATTCAAACGGGAAAACCAACGGTCTAATCTATATAAAAAAACGAGAAACAAAGAAACACCTATAAATTACATAAACAAACAACAACTACTGTACATCAGATTCCTGACTTAGGACAGATGCAAACATTTGCAGCGGGATTAAACATTTTAATGGTACCAAACCTTCTCCCTTTTTCTGAAACAATAGCATAACATCACAACATAGAAAAACATACGATAAAATATCATATGGCAGGCTTAACTCACTCAAAAAAGTTTGATTTTCACAATTTTAGCTTCTATTATTGTTTTTGAGTTGTAAACCATATAAGTAGCGAAAAGTGGTACTTAGATTGATTTTGATCTTTCCATTTTTGAACTTGATAAAAATTCTTTAACTTTTTTTTGCTTGATCCTGTTAGGGGTTTTAGATTTAAAAATATCATTTTTATGCTTGAAAATCCAGTTTACTGTCAAGCTGACAGCATTTTGTTTAGACTGTATGGGGTTCATATGACTCAAACCAACCAAATACCAGCCAGGTATGTTGCTGGAGCTGTATACGGATTTTGAAGTCTATTCATCTTCATCTGCAATGAATCTCTGTGCCTATATGGTATATGATTTGGTTTATGATCTGCAGATATTGATAAATAAGCATTATTTTACTAAAGCGTTCCCATAACATATTAAGCTATATTAAGGTTCTCTCAAACCTAATACTCCAACATAAAAGAATCGTTTTAACCTTTAGTCCTTACTATAACCCTAAACTGAACCCATGCACGGATCCAAAATTTTCAAAAAGGGAGGCCCCTTAGCAAGCCAAAATTTGTAGTGATACTTGTAAAAAGTTTATGCATTTATCATATTTGAAGCTAAATTTAATAAAAGTAGAAGGGTTATGTCCCCCTACCCTACCCCCTCTGCCTCTAGAACCCTTACACTTATGTAAAATGAAGTTACCAATATCATCATGAATATTGTATAAACAAAGTGTGAATAATTCATGTGTGTAGACTTATTTCAACCTTTGATTTTATTGCCACATCAGTAGCTAACCTCCTTTTAAGAAACTTTCTTCTTAAATTATACACTGCATAATTGAAAATGAATTCAGAGTTCTATAAATTTACATATTTAATAGTTTGCATTGTAATTTTAGAAAATGCCCTCATAATATTGAATAGTACTACAGAATGTTACATAAATAGCCAAATTCCATTGGGTATGAATTACAAAAAAGTTTAACGATATTTTTACACATTACAAAAACTAATATAAAAATAGACTGCAAATAATGACTATACGACACTGATCTAAAATCTTGACTAATGTAGTCTCATATATCCATTGTTGAATGCAACTTTATGAATTGTGAATTAAATCCATTCATTTTTGACATCATGATTATTTCTGTGGAGTCTACATAATGGACAAATCCTTGATCGAAATTCAGGTTTATACGATTTGAATAAGAATGTTCATGCCATACTAAATCTTTGATGATTGGAGTAAAAATGCAGTTGCGTAAAAAATGTATAATGTGAAATGAACCTTGCACATCTCCCAATACAGTTTCGTCTAATCCTTCGTGAAGTTTATGTCAATTTTGCAACATGGTCTTCATTTTTGATATTACATTTTTCAACTCCTCTGTATTGTTTTCACAAAGAGCACTTACTTTAGTTAGGTCTTCCTTGATTATATGTATTTGGTCCTGTTGAAGAGCCACAATGAATATTAATACCACAATTAATAATCCTATCAGAAATTTAGGTATATTATCCGCATTTTGATAAAATACTAGAGAAAAAACACCAAGTCCAAAAATTAGTTCCAGTGCCATTTTAAATATTATTTAAATTCTCGTATATGTACATTACCAATGTCTTATTTACATGTCAAAATACATGTGAACTGGTGATTGGAATTTTTAAATTTCGGTTCCAATTGGTGGACCAAATACAAACTATTAAGACATTAACAAGTTTGTATTTACTATCGTAGGCTCGTGCGAAACTTTGAAGAGTGTTGAATGGCTTGTATACAATCCTTTTAAAATTCTAACCGATATAAAATTTAAATGGCCAAAAAAAAACAAATTAAAACTGTCTTTACAATCCATTTGATAATATTGTTGTAATTTAAGCATGCTTTAAATGTGCATCTATTATTACGAAACCTTTTTGTACTAGTAGGTTTAATTTTAAATATGATGAATATGCATATATACAATGCAGATAAATATGAAATATGAATTCCTATTATGCAAAATTTATTAAATACTAAATCCATACAACCATTTCTGGAGTTTAAGCAAAAAATGGAATTGTTTCAAAAAGCTTTGTTTTTAATATTTTGTTTAAATTTCTTTTTTCAGCAAATATAATATGTTATTTGTGGAGAAAGTCAAAATTTGATTTCTCATATAATTTAGAATTTAATTCAAAATTGAGAGCAGAGTTGGGAACTTTTCAACAGATTTGTTTTTGAATTTAACAATTCAAAAAAAGTATTATATTTTTCATTTTCATTATGATAAAATATTGGTGAAAAATGATCTAATCCAAAAATCAGTTGCAAGATCATTAATTTAGATTTGCTGACTTTGCACTTTCAGGATAACCACATCAGATCCCCACATGAAATATAAATATATACAATGTATAATTAGAATTTAAATGTCTGTTTCAATTGGGCATGTTGGGAAACCATAACAAACTACTGGCACTTAAACATTTGAATGTTTTGTTAACACTAGATTTAATAAAAGTATATATTTACTAAAGGGTTAAAGAATATTAGTGAGTACTGATAGATTTTTATTCAATCTTTGAAAAAGTAAATCTTAGTTTGAATGGAAAGAAAAACGTCACTCTCACCATTTCAATGGTTTAAAACATATTTAATGTTCAGTTGTCAGTGGTATTGCTAATATTTTTGTTTCATGACATATTGAGGCATTTAAAAATTGCTCAATTATGTATATCTTCTCAACCATTTTTTTTAATTTCCAACAAGAAAATAGAACAGAAAATGGAGATTTATTTTCATTAGTTCCTTAATTTATTAATAAATTTATAGCATGTGTTTTACAAAGTTTGTAAAAAAAATTTCAAGTATTTTTTTTTTATTTACTAATTTTTTCCCTTTTTGATTTGAGGAAATTGAAGGGATTCTTCAATGAGTCTCATCATAGATGTAATACCCATCTATGGTCTCATCAACTATTGCATAACATTTTCACTAATTCACCAATTTAACTTAACTTGTGTAATTTATAAGTTAACCTAACAATTGTTACAGAATAATCTCTTTTGATATTTAATGTCAGATGTTTTCTGGTGTTTTGAAAAAAAACAAAATATGGCAAATCTTTTGTTTCTGCAATGTCAGTGTGTGTTATTTTTTAACTCTAAATTCGTGTATTAAGATCAACCATAGTAGCATGGTAAAGTTTATAATGAAGGATCTATGTCAGGTTTACAACTTCTGAGGTTTTACAAGATGCATGACTAAATAACAGTTCTGGTTAATTAAATATATGTTGAAGACCTTAAGTATCTATAACCATTGTTTCATTTGCAGGCCAAATGTTAGATGTTTTAGGTTTTCAATGGTGAGGTTCCTTAATTGCAAACTGAAGATTATCAAGGTTATAATAAGTGTTTGTTTGTGGTCCAAGGCTTGTTTTTTTCTATGGAGGAATCCTTGATTTAATGAAGACTGGATTTTGCTCCAAGACAGACCAAAGTATAAATTAAAGTCTGGCATGGGAGACAACTCTGAAAGACTTGCTATATTTACACTAAAAGCTATTTACTTGAAATAAAAAAATAAAAAAATGAAGGCATAAAACCAACATGAGAAAAGAAATCATTACCAAAAATAAAACAGATTTAAAAACACTTACAAAATGTTTGTAAAATTGAGAAGTGTTACATCAGTTCACTTTACTTACACCATTTTTTACACAGAGCTATCAGTTAACTCTAAATTTTATAAAATATTAAAGCATATAATTTATATTTAATGAAATTTTCTTTTTCAGGCAGGTGCTTAACTGTTTATAGAGGAGAATGTTTCCTGGTTTGAAACCATCAACATTGTCAGGATCATATAGGAAGGATTTTAGGAACAGAGGTATAATTAATGGTTCCTGTGCTTGATCCTGGGAAATACACATATACGGAATATATATGGATCAAGTAGTTGGATAATTTGTATGGGAAATTTTAATTTTTTGAAATGTATTATTCTTAGAATTTGTATATACTATGAATATGAAGTGGACCCCATTTTCATAATCTATAAATATGAAGTGGACCCCCATTTATTTTACATCATCCTTTAATTAAGAAAGATAAGAAGGGAACATTAAACAAAAAAAGATCTTTGCATACAATTACCGTCATTTTCTGCCAAAGAGGACTTCATACATCTCATATTGTGTTTTGATCTTATATTCTAAACAAACATCCCTTCAATGCCTTAAAAGTATCCTTAGGTTACAAGATGCAAATGCAACTAAAGAAAGATAACTCTAATGATAATATATGATTGATTCAGATGGGTTATTAAGATGAATGAAAAAATGAAATAAAAGTTATTAAAAGCCATGCTTCTCACTCATCTTTCTGTTGAAACAGAGTTGTTTATTTGTTGTTTCTCTTCGAATCTACTCCTACAGTATCAACAAATTTTTATTTTAAGATCCATAAAAACTATACACAAAAGTTGCACAGATGACATCTTTATCTGGAATTACTCGAAGAATTTTTCTATTTTCCTGAACTTGTTAACTATGGTATCAGTTATGTTTTTGATCGATCTGGATATTAAAAAAGAAACTTTATTTAGAAATGAAACATTTAATTGGGCCAATATAAAGAAAGGTTACGTCTATTAGAATAAGGAGGGTTAATTGGAAGAAAAAAGTACATGTAGAACGCATGCATCTATAAATCATCATACATGAAGGTTCATTATAATGTTATTATTTCAGATAAGATAGACAGAATAAAAGAGGAAGCAGTGACAAATGGAGAAGATGTAAGTAACTTTAGCAATTTTACTCTTACATACATATAAGAAGATGTGGTATGAGTGCCAATGAGACACCCCTCCATACAAGTCACACTGTGTAAAAAGCATGTTAACAATGATCGAGTGCCAATGAGACAGCCCTCCATACAAGTCACACTGTGTAAAAAGCATGTTAACAATTAGCCTCAAGTAGGATATAGGGACAAATAGTTCTGGTTAAAAATATATTTAAACGCTAAAAAAAAGAAAATCATACACGCAGAGATATTTGAAATCTTATTAAATGTATTCAAATAAGGTTGATATTGTTTCTAGTAGTGAGGTCAGCAGTCTGCACTTCAATGTATACTTAATAATAAGGTCTGGTGTCACTTATTAGTGAGTAAATATTCCCTAAAAAGTAAGGTCGGCAGGTCGGCAGTCGGCAATTATTAGTGATCGAGTATATGTTTACTAAAAAGTAAGGCCAGTAGGTCGGCAGTGGCCACTTATTAGTAAATGTTTACTAAATTACTAAGGTCGGCAGGTCGACAGTTGGCACTTATTGGTAAATGTATACATGTACTATAAAATAGTAAGGTTGACAGGTAATCAGTCGGCACTTATTTATTTATGTATGCCTAAAAGTAAGGTCGGCAGGTCGGCAGTCAGCACTTATTTATCTATGTATACAATACATATTTTTTAGACTTTTAATAAGTGCTCACTACTAAATATAAAGGTATTACTACGTCATCAAAACATATTTTCCAAATTTTTAATAATTGCCGTCCAGCCTACCATTACATATAAATATTATATACTAATTTTATAAGTGCTGACCTACCGAACAATATATATAACACTAAGTTTCACACAGTCATTAAAAAGATCCAACAAATCCTTTTTTATGAACTATTTAATCATAATTCCTACCGATTTACTCAGTAATACCAATTTACACATTAAATATTCCTTCCGCTGGGACATAATGTATCCTTATACACTACTTGAACCAACAATTATTGGTCAAAGTACTGCCTTCATGTCCATATGAATCATTTACAATTTTTCAGTCTTATATATACTCGAGTATATATAGTTGTTAATTTCTGTGTCATTTTGGTCTCTTGTGGAGAGTTGTCTCACTGGCAATCACACCACATCTTCTTTTTTATATTATCTTTGGTTAAATACAGAAACGTGATAAAACAGAAGTTTTGTTATAATACTTATTCCCTCTTTGTTATGAATTCAAATCAAATGAATTGCTTTATATTCTCCTTATAATCCATAAACTAAAACAATGAGACCAATTATCTGGTGTTTTTATTGAATCAGGCACTATAGAATGGTATATTCTTGCTTCACTTAATTCTTACATTGTATACGATCTTCCTGTCAAAAATTCAGATCATCCTTAAAAATAAAAATAAAAAATTATGCATTCAGATTTCTTAAAGAATTGACTATTTAGCTGGTACTAGACAGTGGCGGATCCAGAACTTTTCCTAAGGGGGGGCCCGTTGACTGACCTAAGGGGGGGCCCGCTCCAGTCATGCTTCAATGATTCCCTATATAATCAACCAAATTTTTGCCACGAAAGGGGTCCCCCAGCCCCCCCTCCCCTGGATTCGCCTATGCTAGAGCTTCAAATTTGCTCAAATTTTAGTTTTCCTTGTTGTGTTTTGATTACTGTACTTAATCTGTTCATGCTATTTCATTAAAGCATCATACTGAATATGTATGAAATATTTGCAACTGGACATTTTTCAACCAACAATCAATAAATCATTTCAGCAAAATTGTTCATTTTAATTCTCTTTCATAAACTTATGGATTTTTTGATTGCCTCTTTGGGCTGTCTTATGTATTTTTAGCCTTTTTTTAATTTTGCAACTATATAGAATATATGATTAGAAGTATTTAATTGTTGTCAGTCTAGTAAAGGTAACACCCACTGATTGAAGTATACATGTACTTACTACGTAGTATAGTAAGTAAAATTTTATTTACAACTGATGCGTATCAGATTTTTCTACTATAAGTATTTTAAATTTTGATACAATAGTGAGAAATTTGATGGCAGAGATAAAAAGATGACACATTCTTTTGTCAAATTTGTCTATAAAAATTCTAAAGCTGACAGAGGATCTTTATAGGGTGGTATATCTTGTAGAAAGATGGCAATTTAATTGAATTTGTTTTAGGGGTTTCTACAACTTTTAGCCAACCGCGCAAGGGGTGCATAGCCAGTCAATGTCGTTAAAAACCCTCATCATTATATAACTATCAGGAATGGGGTGCATGGAGGTATTGAAAAATTAAAAAAAAAAAAACAGTCACTTTGACAGTTTTTGTGGTGAATTCACATTCAATTTAAGAGGGTGTGACTTTGTATGAATCATTATGTGTCTGTAATTATGGGTGGATGTTGATAACACTGAAATAGACAGTAAAGTGATGCGTCTATACAATGTAAACCTAACTTCAATAGTCTTTTAAATTTTGCCCTGTTCTATACCAAAACCCTGATCCAAAACCATTGCTTCAGGTAATAAAGTTTTGAGAAATATTTATTAATATAGTAGAGATGCTGATTGAAAGTCAATAAGAACAAAGCAAATCAAGTTCACCAAAGATTAAAAAAAATCCACCCCAGCTGAAATAGTATATTTTTCGATATTAATGTGACCTAGAGAGGCAATGCTGATCTGAAATCCTGTTTATGCATTATCCAAAAAAATTAATTGTTGAAAAATCAGCAAATGACAGGAAATTTTTAAAACATCACCGGAAATAAAATTTGGTTCTCAAGCTCACCATGTGAAATAGAAATAATGGTAGGATGTCAAATATATCATTTAATTTGTAACTTTTACTTTCTATCAATATCAGGTTTATCCAAGTGTAATGAATTCTATTCTAAATTTTACTTACAAAATTTATGATACCTGACTTAAAATATCTAGTTACTTAGAAAAAGGAATTCACTATGATTTTTATAGACAATAAAAAACAGAAGTTGAAAGTGACTGTTTGAAAGATGACAATTATTGTATTGACGTATCCATGTAATTGAGAAATTTGAGAAATTCCTGAGTTGATGAAAAGATGTATTTCTCTGACAAAATTTTATTATAAACGCAATTTAGGGTATGATATGAGAAATATTTTCATCAAATAAGTTGCCGTAATAAATACAAATAAGAAATTTGAGAAATATTATAACTGTGGATAGAAAAACAGGGAAGGATTTGACTTAAAAGGTAGTTTTTATGGGAAAACAAGTGACAATAACAGAAATTGACGAGGAAGTAGAAAATATATTTCTTTTTGTGCTTTGAACTTGCTAATTAACCTACTGACCAGTTGTATAGATATTATACAAACAAGATGTGTATTGGCTTGTAAATTGTATATAAGCAGACATCAAAGAAGATGGTGTAATTATGGACTAATGTAAAGCATCTTTGAAGATATATAAAATTCCTTGGGCAGGTTGTGGGTGATTGATATATATATACATAAGTTAGAATGAAAAAAACCTAGTGGACATAAAAGGATGGATTGTACTAAAGTGAAAAATGTGAGTTATATTTCTGATGTTTGTTTTCTGTATAATATTTTGATATGTATGTCTGTCTCTTTAGTCTTGTAAGTCAGCATGCAGGAGTTTGTGGTTTGATCCTAAGCATTTAAGAGTAAAAGCATAGACTGGTCAACTTGGAGTCTGAATGATAAGTCTGGTAGTATGACAAGCAGTGTCTTCTGGCTGCAGTGTCTTCTGGATGCAGTGTCTTCTGGATGCAGTGTCAGCTTGTGAAGTGTGGCTCGCTGTTTTGGACTTTGTTACAAAACAGCACTTAACCTATTCTTGACATGAAAATGCATTTAATTTGCCACTGGAAGACAAACAGCCTTCAATATGAATTAGAAAATAGAAACTCATTCATGAATATAAAATTGATCACTTATAGGGATCCCTTATCAATCTATTCCTGGGATCAGGAATGCAGATGGAGATGCATTTCTTTACTGCAATGACCCCCCCTTCAGTGACCCCTCCCCCCAAATATCAAGGTGGCAAGAATTTTTTTTAACGAACATCCGACAGAGAAATTGTACCAATACCCACCAACATATTTTTCTCATTGACAATGCCATACCACATCATCTTATTTTGTACAGTATCACATATTTGAAATAAGACTACTCATGGAGGGAAATTTCCCCATTAACCCCATACCAACCACCCTAACCAACTGTATGTTTGACATGTTTACCGTTGGGACTGGTGTTGACATGAAAATGAATTTGGTGTTAATACAAACATACTGGTTTTATTCTGCTTTTTTATTGCTTTCTCAATCTTAGTATCCCATCAAATATTTTTTAAATAAGAGTTTTAAAGGTAAACTTGATTGTGATTTATATTGAAACGTCTTATCAGATTGGGAAAAAGCTTGGTTGGTATTTTCAATACCTGAGTGTGATAAAAAAAAAAAAAATCAGACTAAAGGGAGATAACTCAAGGTTTTTATTAGAATAATTTTATTTAATCCTATTATTACTTTATACATGACCTTGCATTAATAAATACATAATTATTTAGTTTAATATTTATATTCAATACAACTTATTCTAGACCATACTTCGTATCTATTGTGGCATTATATATGGTAAAATTAATTTTAATGCTTTCACTTTTATGGAAATAATTGTTCTTTGGAAAGTAAAATTTTATTTTATAATTTTAGCCATTTGATTGACACTTATGGTCATATTTTCTGACTAAATGGGAATTTTATTGTGAATTTCTATTTCTTAATAAACAATAATGACTGGACTTAAAAAGAAGGCAGCTTTATTTTTCCGGGACAAAATTTTTTTTTTTAAATAAGTGTTAATTATTCAGGATTATTAATTCTTAAGCATATAAGATCCACAATTATCTAAGCTATTAAAGGGAGGACATACTGAAGATCATATTCATCTTATAAAAAATTAAGAATGCTAAATCCTATAGGAGTTAATTGGATTGATACTCTATTGACTTTTTCTGTAAACGGTTTTGACAATACACATTTTCCTAGACATCTGGCCGTCATATAAAAAGCCAATACAACTGTGACAAACCAATAATCAATACCGACTTCTGATGCTGGGTCCCTGGGATGTTTATCCATACAAAGTAATTATATTTTAAACAAAGCTTCTTGGTATTAGAGACTTATATTTCTTGGATATTAGGATACATTGTTTCAAAAGGAAGAAATTTAAGAAAGATATATTTTTGTTGATATATATGAGGATTTTATGATATTTGTGACAAGATGCAAAGTGAACAATGAAATCAATAGTTTGATGGTAAACGTTATGGATTTTTAACGTGGATTTTTAGCGTTACAAAAGAATCAGGAATGATGTTTAGATCAGAGTGTGTAAGTATGCATAAGTGCAGCTGCACTTTAAACTGATTGATATTTATATTTTGGAAAATATTTCATCCTTTATTTTACTTATAGATTCAAATGCATAAGGGTAATTTATTTAATGTAAGTTGTTAGCTTAAACAAACAATCATAGATTGACTGTTTTTGTAAGCTTGCATTGCTTACAGAGAGGTTTAATTTCTTTCTTCCAAAAATTAAAAAATTTGAGTCCTCTTACAATACAAGGGAGACAACATATTATAGCTCGATCACTTTTAGTATATATATTCTAGTACTGTAAATTGTGATTTATTCTGTGCTAGAGAATAGTGTGTATCAATGATAAACTCTTTGTAGAAAGACCAAGGTTTAATATCTTTTGTTACGGGTTTTGACACAAATCTATAGTCTGAAGAGGCTTAAATACCAGTAGCATGCTACCTTGAACTTATTAAAAAATAAAGGTTGTGTAATAATGGTATATCTGCTGACAACCATAGAGACAAAGGTCCGGTATTCAGCGTCCTTAACATTTAACCTAAATACCCACTGACTGAATTATTTATCTAACACATTTTATAAAGACCAGCCACTTGAAATTTTAATGAATGGATTTTATCCTTACAATAGTTTTTGAAAAAATGTAGATTAAGCTCCGGTTATGATGATAGAGAATACTGTTAAATGGACTGGGTTTCTGTTGGACGTGTTAAAGTTTTATTGAGCTTTTTTATCCCAGTATTATGATTATTTACTGATGTGTAACAACGATCTTGTTTGTAAAATACGATCTCCCGTCATCTAAGATAATGCGGTCATTATTAATAGAAATGTATTCAAATTTTTTATATCATTTTATTCACACCAGAAACATAAGACATCTGATGGGAAATTAGATATTATGTTTTATGGGAAAAAAGGGGTTATTTATGTATTATGATATATTGGGAGTCCTTGAAATTGTTAAAAATGAGCCATATAATGCAGTGGTTCAGTGTTAAACACATATTTGTTTTTCTTTCATAATTATTTGTATATGAATTAGGCTTTTGGTTTTCTTGTTTGAATTGATTTACTTTTGTCTTTTTTGGGCCTTTTATAGCTGACATTGTGGAATGGGCTATGCTCATTGTTGAAGGCTGTATGGTGACCTAAAGTTGTTATTTTCTGTGGCATTTGGTATCTTGTGAAGAGTTGTCTCATTGGTAATCATACCACATCTTCATTTTTATACAATGTATATATTAACTGTGACTCTTATTATCTTTCTAGCTAAAAGAGATTTTTTTAAAATGCAAAAATGAATGAATATTAATAAACTGAATGAATATAAACTGTGACCATATTTCCTAGGATTCTTCTTTTGTACTTTTGCATTTAAAGATGAGATAAAATCAAGGAGACAGCATCCCATCAATACCTGATAAACATCATCAAAGAAAGCCGTCTGCTGTGAAAGACAGTTCCAACCTAATATGTCAAACATATAATTGCTAAGAGTCTAGACAATTATATTTGAGTTGATTTAACAGCAGCTTTCAAAGTTATATGCTATCAATACCAGTATTTTAATGGACAATAGATATATACATTGATAGTTACTAATGAGGTAGTTCTGACTTTGACAGACATAATAACATTATGTAGTTCAAAGTAGTTTTGTGTTCTACTCCAATCTTAATTGACTAGGATTGTCTGGTGACTCCTGCGGAATGTCATGGATTTCCTTGGCACTCAAAAGTCCTCCACCATTAAAAACCAACCAACATGATTTAGCAAATATTAGGCTAAAAGTGGCATTAAACACCAACATTATCAATCAATCAATGATATAAAGTAGTTTTCTGAGTACAGGTATACTTCTCAGGAATTTCCAAGGGGGGTGGGGTTTGGGGTATTTAGACCCACAAACTCGACTTTAACAGTCACAATTCGAACAGAACGTTGACTTTAACAGTGCTTATTTGTTTTCAAAGCTGTTCGTCCGAACCCCTCGAACCCCCCTGGCTACGGGTATGCTTCTCCATCTCCTTTTGTCTAATAATGAGTGGAATCATATAAAGTACAAAAGAAAAACCCACAATAAAAATTGTATTAGGTTGGTTCAAATGATTGCTATCACCTTAAGTCAGGTCAAAACCGAAACACTTAAAGCATGGGATTTTCAATTACACTAGAACACACCCGTGATATCGCGGGTCCGTGACTGAATTAAAGTATATAACAATGCGCAAGCCTTATTTTAGTATTAGTATTGTCATCTGATAAAGTCATGTCGATTATAAGATACACAGTTTTCTCTGCTTTCAAATCTTTCTGTTTGAACCCGTCGAACTGGAACTTATCAATTATTGGTAATATTAATTATTTGGAAAACAAAAGGTCCTGGAATGGAGTATTTTTTAATCAAAAGCATTGTCCTATATTAGTTATAAATAAAGTTGAATTATTTGATTCGCTGTTTTACGTCATGCCCCTTAACAAATTGAAAACTGTACCTATACGCCTTATTTTTAGTCACAGATTTTTAGTATTCGTATTGTTATCTTAGAAAGTCTTACTGATTAAAATACTACAATAGGTAGCAATTTGACTATTTAGTAGTGTCAATCCTGTGATTTATGACCCGTGTATATAGCATATTAATCCTGAATACACCGTTTGGTGGTGCGCCTGTCAGATGCGGAACGTACAGATAAGGTAATAGGTAACAGGTGAATATACTATTGGTGTCGGACTCGACCCGGAACTTCTTAATTATTGGCAATATTAATTACGTGGAAAACAAAAGGGCCTGGAGTGGTGTAATTTTTATTCTACACCTTTGTACTATATAAGTTATATATAAAGTTGAATTCTTTGATTCGTCGTTTTTACGTGATGACGGCTGACAAATTGGACCTCGTAATTTTAGTATTATAGATATTAAATTTTTTTAAATGTGTGGTGAGAACATTTAACTTTCTGCATTTAAAATGAGGTAAAGAGTGCATTAAATACAATTGCAATTACATAATATGTTTTAAGCAAGTGTCAAATTAAAAAAGAACATGGATCTTAAACTTAAACTTATAAATCTGTTAAATCTCTGTGAGATGCATCAAATTAACTCCAGAACAGTTAAAAGTGACAACACCTTATTGAAAAATTCCAAATAGAACTGACATATTTTGAAGATAAGATAAGATTGACAAAAGTTGCAACCAATCTTAGCACTTAATGTTACATCCATTCAAAGCTATTGAAATGCTACCCTGTGAAAATAAGTCTATACAATAAACTATTCCATTAAACTTTAATTTGATGAATAATTGCTACCAAAGTAAGCACAAAATGGTAAACCCACTCCAAGGTATTAAAATGGTACCTCTGTGAAAATAAGTCTATAGAAATATAAACTGTTCCAACTTCCTTTAAACCTGAATTGACAAAAGTTGCAACCACAGTTAAAATAGAATGTCACACCCACTCCCAGCTGTAAAAATTCTGTCCCCTTTAAATATACATCTATAAAAATTAAGTGGGAGTTATTGTAAACAAACCAGATAGTCATTTAGTTGTCCACTACATAAACATTGAATTATTTATATTTGTCTTCTGGTCAGAATATTGATGGACTTTTAATGACATGTTTTATACTATAGAGTTTTCTGTACCAGTTACATGTATCTTAATTACCTTAACATACCATAGAGATTGGACAATGACCATTATTTAAAAATAAGGTTAATGTCCAGTTTAGTAGTTGACAGCCTAGGTTAAATATATTGTATTAAATGAATACATTTCCTTTATTTATCAGGTTGAGCTCTCAAAACATGTTTAACCCCATCACATGTGTTATGGTCTGTCCTAAGTCAGGAGCCTTCTATTCAGTTGATGAAAAAACAAACAGCCTGATTTATGTACAAAATAATAAAATACTTTACAGCAATAAAAAGACAAAGAACCCTTTTGATTCAGCCAAAAAAAGTATGTATGCAGTACTAAAAATTGCAATAATTACATATTTGTTAATACAGTCTAAACTGTATATAACACTGATGCAAATCCATGATTTTGAAAAAAGGGATGGGGCTTTGGGTAGACAAAAATTGTAGTGAAACCAGTAAAATGGTCTGGATTAACCATAAATGAAGCTCCATCAAGGAATCATGGACACCGCAATCCCCCTAAAATTGACTTTTGTATAAGGGTCAACCTCAGGGCCAGAGAAATTACTGACCTTTGAATACAAGTAAACTCATCATAGACACCTAAGATTAAATTTGTTTTATGCCAGACGCGCATTTCGTCTACAAAAGACTCTTCAGTGACGCTCAAATCCCCAAAAGTTACAAATTACCTTTGATTAGTTTCAAAATGTATATGTATTACTACAGGGGAACGTAAAGAGGGTGACCTTAGCTTGAGTGAGGAGACCTTTATAGCAGGTTTGACTGTTTGTAAAAAACCTAGTCATCTTGTAGATATGTAATAACCTAAATTATGTGTAAATCAGATTAAAGTAGAAGAATTTGAAAAGAATATTGCAAGGCACATATTTGTATGTAATTTTATGTCTATATCAGATATTTATGGAACTTTTTATGGTAATCAGTCTTTCAAACATAACAATTGTCACCAGTAAAAGATATAAACATTATTACATTCAAGTGGATAATCCATTTATTAGCCATTAAGAAATACCCCAAAAAAAAAAAATATATAAACTCATGAATATATCATTCAACAAATCATTATAATTTTAAAAAGAATAAAAAACCATTAAATTGTCTTATATCTTCAGAATGCATTATAAGTGCAATCTTTTATTTGAATTCACTTATAAATGTCCAAGTGATTTTATTTATTTATGTTGACACTTAAAGTTTGTCATTATGTATAAATTCTTTATTTTTCATTGATAGCTGAAGATCTTCCAGCATATCTCAAGTGCTTATACTTTAGTTGATAGTTTAAGTGGTGATTGATTGTTGCTTTGTTAAAGTGTATGGGCAAATTCAAGTGCCTATTCAGGAACAATATAAAAATAAGAAGATATGATATGATTGCCAACAACCACTAGAGACCAACTGACATGGAAGTTTACAGCTACAGGTCACCATACTGTCTTCAACAATGAGCAAAATCCATACCGAAAAAAGTGAGCAATAAAAGTTCATTACTGAAGACCTTCCATTGTACAACTATCATAAGTATATTTAAGCTTTTATTAAAGCTCATTCCTGTGATATATACATGTAGTATAAACACACTTCAAGACACTTGTCCCCTTTAATTTTTAAATTTAATACTCAACAGCTGTAGTTAGTAAATATCAATTTAAACTGTGATAGTCAAGTCAAGTTCATAGATTTATTTTTTATGAATTGTGCCCTTTTTATTGATTCTTGGTTTTTTGTGCTTGGAAAATTATGTTTTTTATTTGTTTTAAGCATATAAAAAACCTGTTTAGTTTAGAAATTAATAACCAAAAAGATGGCATATTCATCAAAAGAAATTCCAAAGAATTCAAAGATGACTATATTTGAGGTAGATAATTCATCTTTCTATGATGTTGCAGGTACAAAAAACAACATGTATCTGATCAGCAGAGGTAAAACAAAGTCTTCTATAAGCTAGATTTTATTGGTTCTCTGCTAAGCAAAGGATGGGAACAATATCTGGGTGGGAGGATAATTGTTTTCAGTCCAACTGAAAGTGTTGATCTAGTACAAAGCAGGGTGAATTCATGTGATATGAACATCACATTGTACTTAAAATGCATGAAATATTTGCTACTGGCTATAAGCATCAATCAATCTGAGAAAGATTGGCTTAATTTATGTAAATTGCATGTTAATTTAGTCATCAAGTCTTTCATTTAATTGTTCATAATTTTTATGCCCCACCTACGATAGTAGAGGGGCATTATGTTTTCTGGTCTGTGCCTCCATTCGTCCGTCAGTCCGTCTGTGCCTCCGTTCGTCTGTCTGGTTAAAGTTTTTGGTCGAGGTAGTTTTTGATGAAGCTGAAGTCCAATCAACTTGAAACTTAACATGATATGATCTTTCTAATTTTAATGCCAAATTATAGTTTTGACTCCAATTTCATGGTCCACTGAACATAGAAAATGATAGTGCAAAGTTCAGGTTAAAGTTTTTGGTCAAGGTAGTTTTTGATGAAGTTAAAGTTACATCAACTTGAAACTTAGTACAGATGTTCCCTATGATATGATCTTTCTAATTTTAATTCCAAATTAAAGTTTTGACCCCAATTTCACGGTCCACTGAACATAGAAAATGATAGTGGGAGTGGGGCATCCGTGTACTATGGACACATTCTTGTTTCATATACTATATAAATTTATGAATTAATGCGTTCTAAAATTGTTGCAAATCCTTGACCTATGTCAAAATTTAAATTATGTGATTGCAAAAGTTTTATTTAGGACAATCAGTACTGAAATTATGAATGCAAGATTTATAATCAGGAACTTGATGAAGTAGCATTTTTTGCAATAAAAAAATTACAATTAAGTTTCAGAAATTACAGTATTAGGATTCACAGACCTATCAGTGGCGGATCCAGAACTTTTCCTAAAGGGGCCCGCTGACTGACCTAAGGGGGGGCCCACTCCAGTCATGCTTCAATGATTCCCTATATAATCAACCAAATTTTTCACACAAAAGGGGGGCCCCGGGCCCCAAGGGCCCCCGCCTGGATCCGCCTATGCCTATCATGAGGTTGAAATGAGATTGGATAAATTTGTTTTCTGTGGCCTTGTCAGCTTACTACAATATATAAGAAATGGAGTAGGGTGTTAACTGCAATATTAATGAACAATTAACAGTATCTTATATTATGACCTTGATAATAATAGGAATATTATTATACTATTATACCAATCATATACTGATATACGCTATATGATTAATAATTGACATGGACATAACTTAGATAATGTTTCATAACTGCTTATTCAGCATTTTTTGTTTTTATTAAATCCCTGGCAATTTTCAATGAAAACTTTTCTGTTTATTTCTGCAAAAAAAAATGCTCTCCTTTCCTTACTTCAAATAGGGGGTTTCCTAGCCTCACGGTCATAAAACTTTCGAGCATGATTGTTGTACTCAGACTCGAAAATCAACCAATCAAATTGCTGGATTTCATGTTTCGAGCATGATTTTTGTGCTCTGAGCACTGAGCAAAGTTTTATGCCTTCAAGGCCAGAGTTTTGTAAATAAGATCTTCAAGAACTGTGCTGTCAACTTTACACTTTCTTTAATTTATCTTTACATATAATGTTCTATTGTATATAACTTTTTCAATATCTAATATTGGTTATGGTGTCAGTATCATATTGAAAATTATAGAGTTTGATTATACTTAAAATGTTTGACATAAGTATTATAATGTGATAAGTCAAATATTGTATGTAATATAAAACTTTGCATTCTGTTCTCTTAACCTATCAATATTTTACAAAATGTGTCCATGTTTTAATATACTAATAGATTCACTTTCATCTTTATTTGGATTTTTCGTTCAACATTTCAGTCTCAATCATTCAACATTCAACAAGAGGCTAAATTTTTTTAGCAGATTTAAAGAAGATAGTATTTGTGTAACATGAAGATTTGATAAGACAGATTTGGACATGACTCCCTTTTTGTCAGTTTCAATTGAAGCAGTTCATAAAAATCTCAAGAATGCACATTTATATGTTCCTTCATGTGAAGTTATTCCTGTGAACTCTTTTTGTCCTCAAAATGCATGAAACAGTTAATTGTCACTGGACATTTTTCTTGTCCTGAAATGAATGAAATATTTGTCCCTGGACATCAACACATATAACAATCCATTATTGTTATAAGTTATAAAAACAGATGTTTAATCTTACTAAATTATAGTATACAAATAACAAACACTGTTTGAACACTACTTGATCATATTTTTATGATTTACGTTTATTACCGACACCTAAGGGCTTGAGTTTTTCTGATCATTGTCCATTTTTGTAATTGATTGATTAAATAAGACGGCTTTAGGACAGGTAATTATGGACCTCTTTGGTCATCTTTGTTACAGCTCACCTGAACGTATGACGATCTTTTTACCTGTTACCTACCTGTTAAGATATATTGACAATGTTTGTAAAAAAATACTTATTTGATTCCTGCTGGGGACAATCTTAAGATGTGAAAAAAAACTTGTTTTGAAGAGAATATATTTTTTGGATGAATTTATGAATTTTAAAAAACATTTTGAGGACAGACATCTGTGATTTTGATTGAAGTTTTGGATCATTTTTCATATGGAGATTAGGTGTATCAAATATCTTTGATGTGTCGGATTTGAAAATTGAGTTTTTCGAGATTAGAAATTAGTA
>CM034360.1:57354129-57391472 GCA_019925275.1 Mytilus edulis | reverse complement strand
TTGTGCATCTTGAAAAATACTCGTGGAATGAAAATTTAGCGGGAGCACGTGCTTATATATGACCAAAGTCCACGAGGCGCTTCAAAGCATATTCTTTCGTATGTTTAAATATATGGTTGTAATTATGTAAATGGCAAAACGTAAATAACGTACTGACGTACGTTTGATACACAATAATAAACTAAGTGTATTTATAATGCAATAAATCAATTAAATTATTAGATCATTAAATTTTATTATTGCATATTCAATGTGCGCAATGAATATACAACTGCAGATGTGTTATGTTCCATTCTTTCGCAAGAACAATATAAACAACAAACAAACACTAAAATTTGAAATTTGGCTGATTATTTGTCATGGCATTTATTCAACAATATTCAACAATATAAACCAACAAACAACCAACATCAACAAACTGGCCAACAAGTTAAAACTTGATGACAATTGGTCACTGAAGGAAAACCAACAGTAAATGCATAACAATGTCTAGCTGCTGGGCAGATCCATAACAGCTTAATGAACGATATTTGAATAAATCACTGCCAAAATTGGCATTTTAGTGAACTCTCAATCAAATGCTAATCCGCCATGACAATAAAAGCAGCATAAATTCAATGAAATTATAATCAACTAGTTGTTATTCTTTTTAACATACAACAAAATAAACAAACAACATCATTCATGCATCGGATAAACAGAATTATTTGGTATATAGTAAAATTGTTCTAAGGCAGTTTGAAATGAATTAAAAAATATATCATTGCCAATAAACGACAAATGGACGCCATCATGATTAAATAAAGATTGATGTTTGTCTTCAAGATCAGAATGAGTTAAAGTGTAACCCCAGTTTTTTGTATATGTGATTTAACTCCCCTACATGTATGTATACGTTTCCTGGTTGCATCCATTGTTTTGAAATCATTTGAATATCTCCATTTCAACTTTGGTAAAATGCTTGAAAAAATAAGTTTACCTCCATTCATCATACGTACAACTATATCTAGCATAAATTTAATATCAAATAGAAGTTTTGCACAGTTAACAAGTCCAATATCATTGCCACCACAGTGAAGCAAAACAGCATCTGGTAAACCGCAACAATGTATCAAATTATTTACTATTGGTACAGTATTATATACTGACATACCGGACAGGATTCAAACTAATAAAATTTAAAGCAGACCTTAAAACAGCTAAAAACTGAAAACGAGTCAATTTATTATGATTAAGATGACAAAAAAGTTGGCCTTGAGAATCTGGACGTAACTGTAAGTAATCTTTTATCATTTTGACAACACACAGTTCGTTGTCATTACATTTGAAGACAATATTAAAGGTGTTGAACAACCAATTTGATCCGTCTTTGAAGACATTATTGTAACAAAAACTTCAGTATCAATATCATTAAATTTAATATCAGATATTTTTAAAACATGATTATCAGCATTTTTGTCGACATATGTGATTTCTCCAATTCTCGTAAATCCAAAAAGGCTTAAGCAAATGCTGCCCTAAACAGGGTTGTCTCATAAATTGACTTACAAACATGATGACGAATTAATATAATCCGTTTCAGTACATCAACAGTACTAGGTTTTCTTGAATCAACTCTTTTACCCAAACTCTGCATACCTTTTAAAATTTTTTCAAAAATGAATGATTTTCTATAATCATTCCAATTTTAATTTTCAACTTATGATTAATTCCTGATAGATATAATTTTGCAGTGGTGTAGGAATAACAATTTTTTGAAAGATATGCAGCGTAGTTAATTATGTGATCAACAGGTGGTGATCAACTTTCCCCTATTTGAAAACTGTTCCGAAATTTATCAAATGAACAGATAGCAATTTCATACACATTCGTTGTATTTGAAGAAAGAGAGTGCTGTAAAACTTTATTCACTTCGTCTTCAAAAGGTTCCAGAACTCCACTGGAATTGGATGTGGACGATCGTTGGCTAGTGGTACTAGACGTCGAAATTTCTGAAAATTTGCACGAGATAATGCATCAGCAATTGCATTGTCCTTTGACAAAAAATGTGAACAGCTTTAAACTGAAAATTACCAATAAATGAACAGTAAACAATTAATCTCTTTTTTGTTTAAAATATTCACTACTGCCAGATTATCAATGTGAAAAAGTATGTTTTCTTGTAAAAATGATCAAACCACAAAATTATTACAAGTGCTATTGGAATGATTTCAAAGTATGTTATATCTTTAAATATTTCCAGACTATTCCAATCTTTAGGCCACTCGAGAAAAATCCATTTACAATTAAGAGAAGCTGCACACCCTTTACTTAATCTACCAGCACTATCTGAATAAAGTTCGTGATCAAAATAGGATACCCATCCTGTACCAATATATACGAAATCTCATTAAACTGTTCCAAAAATAATTTCCACATTAATAAATCATTGTTCATGCCTAATGTCACCCTAATAAAGTGAAACGATTTTGAAACTTTGCCCATGGTTGAAAACAAACGACAACTAAGCGCTCTTCCAGCAGGTAGAGTCTTTGTGCAGAAAGCTAATGAACCACATATAGACTTCAATTCTTTTAACGTTACTTTTTTCATGGCTGACAACTTAATAGTTCTGTCTAAACGTTCTACAACCTTTTTATGTGGAATTTTAACAAGCATATTAACCGTATCAATTGTAAGACCCAGATACTCAATCAGTGTAGTTGGACGTTCAGTTTTTTTCATTTGCAAGTGGGATTCCTAAATTTTTGCAAATTTCATCATACTGAAACATCAGTTGTTCACGTTCATCAGAATCTGATTTGCCAACAACAAAAAAAATTATCCAAATAGTGGTCTATATTATTTAAACCAGACTTGCTTTTTAAAACCCAATTCAAAGAAAATAGCACATGAAATTGAGCAGATCATTGCCATTGCCTTGTCTATGTAGTATTCATCTTCAATTTTAAAACCAAGTAAGTCAAAATCACCTGGATAAACTGGAAGCAATCTAAATGCTGACTTAATGTTCATTTTGGCTAATTTAGCACCTTTTCCAAGTTTCTTAACCATATTAACAGAATTATCAAATGACGAATATTTAACCGAGGTAAACTTTTTATCAATGAAATCGTTAGCACTGCTCAAGGCGGATATGATAAATGTGTAATTAGACGAAGTCCCACGTTTTTTTTTTTTGTTTTTTTAGGAACTAATCCATAGAACATCTAAGATTAGATATTGGTCGTTTACAAAAGGACCTGCTATTCGTCCTAATGATATTTCAGATTCAATCTTAAATCTAGCTCCAACAGGATTTGACAAAACAGATTTAAATTTTTGATTCAATTGGAAACCTTGGTCCATGATACTTCAAACTAAATCCAAATTAAATTCAAACTAAATCCAAATTAAAACCCATTAAACAAAATTTGTTTGTTCTTTTTATTAGAATAATCTTTTAAAATTAATTGTAATTGTTTAATATTAATAAGTGAATATCCCATCTTTCAAATATCATATGTATCCTATGACAAATCTGAAAGAAAGGTTAATTTCAATTCATTTGATTCAATCTAGGTACTGAATACCTTGTGTTAAATGGTGGCCTATATCTATTTTGTTGAACAAATGAAAGCCTGTTTTGTCAAAACTGGTAAGACATTCGAGGGCTATTTTGGTTAAACATTGTTGGCCTCAATGATCCTAAATGAAAACCTTGGTTGCCTGGTAACCTGTCAAATCTAACACATGATAAGGGTGGATGTTGTAACAAACATTTCATATAGTAATGTTTATAAAAACACTGAGATTTCTGACAAAATCCTTTAAAGTTACAATCAAAACAAGGTTTTTGTAAGTTAGCCTTATAGACTACAGGATTAGGTGTGCCTTGCGATCCCTTTGCAATGAATTTCAACCAAAGAAAGCCATCAATCTCAGACCAAGACTTAGAGTGATTTAGTGATACACGTAATCTAAATTGTCTAAAATACTGGTAAACTCTGTCAAAAGGAGCATCTGATATAGTATCTCTTAGGATTGACATGCACGTAAACAAGTATTGTGCTAAGCTAGCATGCTTTTGAAGAAGTATTTTAGAATTCAGTCCATTATTCAATGTTATATATAGTATTGACCTTTGAAGGTTTATGGAAAGGACGAGCATTCCATTTTCAACAGTAACACTTTGTTTCTGGTCCACATTGCTATATTATTGACTATTTGTTTGACTAGATAACAAAATCAGCATATTCAAAATAACATTTTTTTTGTTTTTTTTTGTTTTGTTGAGAAACAATTATATCATAAGCACATGACATTAACAAGGGACCAGTATTATTAAAGTATTACCCGGTCCAGCCTGAAATGCCGTAGTTTTCAGCTGTTTCTGAGGTGGATGCTGATTAATGGGCTCAACAGGTTGATCTGCTTGCTGATTCTCTGGCTCAGCACGCTTCTATTTCCACGTCTACCTCTGTTGTACCACTCGGACAACTTTTTCAGGGACGGGTTCATCTTCGGGTGCAGGTTCTTCATGAGGAGCAGGTTGTTGAACCCTAACGTCGTTGACCCTGGGCCATAATCTCCGACGATATTCATTCTTCTCCTAGGTATTTTATAAATGAAATCAATATTAGTATAATGTTTGTAAATAAATAAATATGTTCCTAATTTATAAAACAGATTACATTGATGCATCGGCTGCATATAGATAAAATCGTTAATTTAACAACTGTTCCGTACTTGAAATATATATACAATTATAAATGTGTATACAAGTACGCATCCTAAGACAGCTAGTGTATAATAACCTGTAGTAATTTGGGCAGCAGTTGTAAATACAATATATTTGTAATAATTGGGCGTTCATAACTTGATAACAGGTATAATATGAGTGTCAATTTATAATATCAAATTTAAAGACGCTATATACATGTATGTACAATAACAACGAGTAAACTGAACAGCAGTTGATTTTATAATTAAATAAATGCCGTTACATTTGTAATAATCGGGCCTTCCGTAACTTGAAAAAACGGTATAATGTAAGTGTCAATTTAAATCAATACAGGTAGGTAAAGTCCGCAAATTAAAATAACTAAGCGTATAATCGTAAGCAATCCTATACATGCATTTCATAGCTAATTAAATGAGAATATTCAATGCTACAATCGTAAAATAGAAACCAAAAACTTACCGTTAAAAATATCATGTTTAAGAACTGAATTAAATGCAAAACCAGAAGTCAATGAAATTAAACGGTAATAAATAAGCATACATATAACTGTAATATTAAATTGACATAAAACAATTCATGTATTTAATAGTGAACGTAAAGGGTTAACAAAATTACGACCACGTGCAAACACGTGTTAAATTTAAAGTTACCTGTTTTACTTTATCGTTACAGGTTAAAAGTTTGCTCTTTAAATTTAAATGTGTAACCAAATTTTAAAGTGAATTTAAATGCATAAAATGAAACGTATTTAAAGTATAATGAACAAACTAAATCAACTTATCTTGTTAACGCTCTGGTCCTATCCTTGTGCGATCTTGAAAAATACTCGTGGAATGAAAATTTAGCGGGAGCACGTGCTTATATATGACAAGTCCACGAGGCGCTTCAAAGCATATTCTTTCGTATGTTTAAATATATGGTTGTAATTGTGTTAATGGCAAAACGTAAATAATGGACTGACGTACGTTTGAAACACAATAAACAACTAACTGTATTTTAATGCAATAAATCAATTTAATTATTAGATCATTAAATTTTAATAATAAATACAAATGTCAAAAATAGGGGTACAAAACAAACAACACTATCTTCCTGATTTTATAGCTAGCTATATATCTCACTTGTATGACAGTCGCAATAAAACTGTAGAAAAGTATTCAGAAATACCATCAGTTTGTATGTATTGTATTGTAAATATACATTTAACCGGAAGCACTCGTTATGCTACCTTCGACAAGGAAAAAGGAGTAGGTTCAGTAAGACCCCTTTTTGGCCCCAAAATATAGCAGTTTTAGAAAAATTGTGAAATTGTAATCGTTAAGATATGTATTGGAAAGTAAAATGCTTCAACTACATAAATTATGGGCTGTTTTTTACAATACATTGCACATATATCGGTTACTAGCATCATTAAGTCATGCTAAATTACTGAAATCTTCCCAATTTTAGCATTTTAGTTAAATTTTAGACGGTTTCCGTCTTAATGAAAGTGGCCGCATTCGTGTCCTTCATATATTGAAATGTAAGTTGTATTTGATGATAATACATAATATATATAAAGGTTGAGGATGAACACGGATGCGGCCACTTTCATTTTTGACAAAAACCATCTGAAAAGTGACGATTTTTGACATATTTGATAGATTTTTCATATTTAAGCTTGAATCGGAGCGTTTTTAAAGACTTTTTTTAAACAGTGAAAATCTTTCACCTAAAATAATGGAATCATTTGAAATAGACACTTAAATGTTTTAAAAAGTGTCTAAAATCTTTGTTAGATGAACTTGAAAATTGATGCCGAAATCGGCCCTTACCGGACCTTACTCCTTTGCTACAAAGGGAATCGATTTAATTTGTGAAAAAAGCCTCGAAAAAAAAGAATTAATGTTGTGTCAAAAAATTCTAAAAGTTGTATGCTCCATTTAATGTTTCATTTTAATGGTACACATGCCCTTGGTTTTAAAAATGTCTCCCAAAGACGTGGGGTTTTTAAAAAGCTATCAAACTCTTTTGGGGAACCTATAGAAAATGTAAGGGAAATGTCTTTAACTAAGTTAATAAATAATTACATTAGATGATGTTTCATTATAAAACTTATTCTGATTGGCTAACTGCACTCACTGTTATTCGTAAGCAATTGATCAAAATAAAACTTTTATTCATGATGACACAGGTCCCACAATAAAGTGCACAGGTGAATTAAATAAAACTTGATAAAAATGTGTTTTCATGATCCTACTAAAACATGTAATTATAAGTATTGAATGCTTCTTTTTGTAACTTTTTAGGGTTGTAAAAGCGTTGACTGGCGTACATTTTTAGAATGAAGCAAAATGTACTTCGGGCAACGCTTTTACACCCCAATAAATTTACGGCCAATCCCGGCGTCCCGAAAATGGTCTCGCCCCCCCTCTATTTTGGCTCATACATCCAGAAATATAATGAACCACATAAAAGAAAGGCAAAGAATACCAAAAGGACATACAAATTCATAAGTCAAAAATAAACTGACAGCACAACAGTAAACTGAACCATAGTCCTTGTATCAAAAATCAAAACATAGCCAACCATATTTAGCCTAAAACAAGGATAAACTTACGTTCTCTCTCTATTAGACTTTGAGACTTCCGATGATAACAAAGACTCTGCTCTGTAGTTTTCATAATGAATTTCTGATGTGATGTCTTTTAAATCCTGCATATGTGTACTGAAAAAAATAAGATCATATATTTCATCTCAGGGAAAAAGAAAAGCAAACAACATTAAAAATCTAAATGGTTTATTTGTTTTTTGTTTATAACATATTTTTATATCTAATATCTTTCATTGTATTTTGATTCATATGAAAAACATAGATAATTAATGGAGAATGTATGATACCCCAGCCTGCATATAACATGAGAAAGAACGATACTCCAGAATAATAAAAGTGATGCCATCCAAATTCAGTATAGCAGCAAAATAAAAGCATAAGTTTCATGTTAATGATGTTTGCTCCTCCATTTTTTGACTTTTTGACAGATTTTCAGAATCCTCTGGTTTTATCCATGTATTGTTATTAAAACCAATTGCCCACTAACCCCTACTTTTCTTTTTACAATTTTATTACATAAAGTTTAAAAAGCCATATTTCAAAATTTTATAAAATTCATGTTATTTTTTCATAGTGTTTGAAAAAATTAAGGTGCCCATGTTAAATATATGAAAAATCTAGAGAGAATAATTTCTCGCCAAATTTTCAATGGCTTATATCTAGAAAACGAGCACACGGACCCTCCATTTTTTTCAACTTTTTTAGTTTCTTTAATTATATACTATCAATTCACAATTGTCTTTTTAAAAGCTTGTTATTTTTTAACAGAGTAGCGAACATCCTTAAGAACATACATGACCTGTATTAGTAGAGAACAATGTTAAGTTCAAAGATGTGTTCAAGAAAATAACTGCTTTCCAAATATGGACAACCAAAACTATAAAATTTTTGTTTATTAAATTTAGATGGCATCAAAACATTAGCAACACATTATAAATGAACATCAAGGGGCAATTGTGAAATAATAATCATTTTAAACTGAAAATAATTTGGAAGTTGTATGCAAAAGTAAAACTTTTATAACCATTTTTAATTACCTGATCAGCATCTGCCTCAGTTTTATAAAATCACAATGCTTTGGATTGTCCACTGAAAAACAAATACAAGTTAATTGGAAAATCATGTTTTATTTCATATCAAAAGCATAGCAAAACATAAAATCAACTTAAATAGTTTGTTGACTATTTAAAATTTTGGAAAACTGTCATTTTTGATACATCATTATTCACACTTTGGCTTTTCCAGTTTTCAAAGTGTATAGTTTTTGTTTTTTGTGTCTTTTGATCTTTTATTGGTATGCGCATGGATTATTTCCCTTGTTACACTGATACTAGCACTGAAAAGTACAAGAAGTCTCTGGTTTCTAGTATTTCAGTGCTTTTAACTAATTCCTTAACTACTTTAAAAGAACTTAATCATCATTTACTTTTGTAATAAAATATATGAAAAAAGTGCTAACAGTTTTCAAAATGTTCAGTTTATTTTGTCTTCTGATGTTATATTGATATGTGTTTATGGATTATCTCCCCTGTCACAATAAAACTAGCCTTGAAAAGTAAAAATCTCAGTTTTTTAGTTCTTTAATTCACCAGGATGATTTATATGACATGTAAAACTGTGACATACCCTATCAATCATATTGCTTACAATGTGTTTTCATAAACATTGTTTGCTGTTTTTTATTTCACGTTTTTATTTTTATTTGTTACAATCTTATGTAACATATGGTAGATATACCATCCCACAATCTTTATGACTAAAATATGCAGCTATTTTATTTCATGAGAACTTTTTTTCTATGATTGCCTTTGATATTCAAAGTTTGCAAAAAATCCAATAAAACGAAACATCAACCCATTCTTCATATTGCAGGTGACATGATTGTCTCCCTTGGCACAATTGTGAAGAAAAAAATCTTTTTTTTTGCAGGTTCATGTACCACTTTTAATGGATAAAAGGTAGTTTTGTGATTTCATGGTATTTACAAATCCAACATACAATGTTATCAGAATTTTTTTTATTTCACTGTAGTTCGTAAAATTTTGCTGGTTTTCTAATAAATTGTCTACAGACTGGCCTTCATGATTTTTTAACACTGGAAGTAAATCTTACTTTTAACTGATCTTTACTTATCCTGTGTTATTTAACTATGTATGCAACTGAAGTATTAATTTTATATGGTATTTTCTTTCCCATTCTGTCTTTAATACAGTACATGTATATTTTACCTTCAACAATCCCCCATGGATACATTCTTCCTCTTATTTTCTTCCCTCCTGCCTCTACAACTGTATTACTACCAATAACAGCAAATGGCACTGCTTCCTAAAATATTTCAGTAAATTGATCAGCTATTTTGAATTTTCCTCTGAGTTCAGTATTTTTGAGATTATATTTTTTGATACCCCTCCTGTAACAGGGGGGCATAACATTTTTTCATTATTTATTTATTGTACTGTTTATTAATTTGTACTTTGAACTTCATTAACAGAAGAATTTACACATTTAATCACTAGGTTTCATTGACTGTGTTATGCAAAATCTTTGACTTGCAGTGAATTAAGTTTAAATTTCAAATGTATAGTTCTTTGAAAGAACAATATGTATTTTTTTCTTCATAAAATACATTTTATTCTAACAAACCTTAAGTGCTTTATCTTGTTCCTTGAACTCATCATCTTCATCACTGTCACATTCTGGGAATGTATATATGTTGATATCATTCTCTTTAATATCTTCCAAAACCTGACAATCAAAAAAGAAATGTTGTTCATTTTCAGTTTCAAAACTACTTATATATATATATAATGTAACATCTGTTCTCTTGAAAACTTTATGAATAAAAGGTGATTTAGGGTAAACAGCTAAGAGACAGCCATGCAAAAACAAAAATAACTCAGAGACATTTACAGGGCAACAATAGACAGCAGATACATATGAATAGGTAAATTAACCTTTTTTCAAATGATTACAACAATGATCAGCTAAAAAAAAATGACACAACTAAATGTCTTTTGACTACCTTCAACACTCAAACATTAAGTTCTTATTGGTGCACTGCTGGTTTAATCTGTTGTCACCTTGAACAGAATTTTTGCAATTGTTATTTATTTTGATGTTTTTCTCAAGATATTTTGTTTTTGTCTTATAATCAGAATATTTTTTATGGTTTTTGTTCAATTTGAGACATATGATATACTGACCTTAGTTTTTAACCTCTTGACTTCTTTAGGTGTGAGAACATCTGACTTGGCTATGAGAGGTACAATGTTGACTTTATGATGTAGTTTTTTCATTACTAAAATATCTAATGGTTTTAACCTAGAAAAAAAAGAAATCTATTTGTAGACACTTTGTATAAGTAAAAAATACATTTTACATGAATAGCTTTTTGCTTATAGAATCAGGTTCCTTAATTGATTTTTGGTCAATTAATGACTTTTAAATCCATTTTCTCAATGTATTGAAGACCCATTGGTGGCCTTCAGCTTTTTTTTCTGCTTTTTGGTCAAATTGTGGTCTTCTTGACATATTCCCTGTTTCCATCCTCAATTATATTTTAAAAGAATGAGGTTCAAATAGCTTTTAAGCAAACTCATGCACAGTAAGCCTATATAACAAGGTCACCCTTAAGGCGAGAAAAAACTGACACTTTGTATTTTTCATTTTGTAATAAAACTGATACCATAAATATAAAAAAAAAATTGCACTTGTTTATAATGACAGTTTTTCTGACAGCATATTCATAACATTATTAAAAACATGCATTTTTAAATTTACCTTTTGCTACAAGATTTTAAATTGCCTTTATTGCACTGGAATAGCCCAAAAATATACCACATTTGAGACCACTGTGTATAAGAAATAAGTCAGCATTCATGTTCCTGAGTTACAAACAATATTACATCCAAGTTATCCTTGGTATTTTTCCTAACTGACCACTGGCCTTGTATGACTTACCCATGACCATAAGGAGATATGAAGTATAAACAACAGTGTATTCGTGTATCATTGATATTTTTTCTGTTCAGCCCACTCTCTGCCTGGTAATATAACTGGAATTGTTGATCAACATATGAAACAACTCTCTTCCAACTGAAATGACAAGAAATATGATAACAATTTTCATTATTTTAATTAAAGTATTAAACATAGTTATTATGTCTACTATAAACAGTGTTAAAATGTCTGCTAACATACCTTCCATCATATGATATATAATAACATGAACAACATGACGGGTGACACATGTGGAGCAGGATCTGTTTACCCTTCCAGAGTATTTAAGATCACCACCAGTTTTTATTGGGATTCATATTGCTTAGGGACGACATCAAAAGATCGATGTAGGATAAAAAACTTAAATCAAATAGTTTTGGGGTGGGGGTCAACATTGCTGCAAGTTTTGTTAATCCAAAATCGATTTTACCTTTATCCATATAGGTAAATCAATTTTTCCAAATTAAGTTAAGAGGGGGAAGGGGGTCAGTGAAAAACTATGTGAATTAAGTTTTTTATCCTACATTGAACTTTTAATGTTGTCCCTTAGTCTTTAGTTTTCTATTTTGTGTTTTGTGTACTATTGTTTGTCTTTTGATCACTATCTTTTTTCTTTAGAGCCATTATAAAAAAGAAGATGTGGTATGATTACCAATGAGACAACTATCCACAAAAGACCAAAATGACACATTAACACCTATAGATCATTATACAGCCTTCAACAATGAGCAAAGCCCATACCGCATAGTCAGCTATAAAAGGCCCAATAAGACAATGTAAAACAATTAAAACAAGAAAACTAACGGCCTTATTTATGTAAAAAAAATGAAAGAAAAACAAATATGTAACACATAAACAAACGACAACCACTGAATTAAATTGTTTAGTTGACATATGAATTTGGTTATCCCTCTTGTATCTTTTGCCCCTTATTGTTACATGGTACATTTTGATTGAAAAATCTACTTCATAAACAAGTTATTGCACAAAAGGAGTAAGATAGCAAATCTTTCAGGAAAGTTTGACCATGGTTGATGTACATGTTCTGTTTAGTACTTTTTTGACGATTAAATTAAAGATTAATCATTTTTTGCTTTCCAACTTTTTATAAGTCTTAAAGTTTTTTCTTCAGAAACCTGATTTCTCCTCAATAGACAGTGGAAACTAACTTGTCTTCACTATTAACAGCATCATTATATCCAGGGGTATCTACAAGTGTCAGTCTGTCCACAATAGACAGTGTAAACTAACCTGTCTTCAGCGTTAACAGCATCATTATATCCAGGGGTATCTACAATTGTCAGTCTGTCCACAATAGACAGTGTTAACTTACCTGTCTTCAGCGTTAACAGCATCATTATATCCAGGGGTATCTACAAGTGTCAGTCTGTCCACAATAGACAGTATAAACTAACCTGTTTTCAGCGTTAACAGCATCATTATATCCAGGGGTATCTACAATGGTCAGTCTGTCCACAATAGACAGTGTAAACTAACCTGTCTTCAGCGTTAACAGCATCATTATATCCAGGGGTATCTACAATGGTCAGTCTGTCCACAATAGACAGTGTAAACTAACCTGTCTTCAGCGTTAACAGCATCATTATATCCAGGGGTATCTACAATTGTCAGTCTGTCCACAATAGACAGTGTAAACTAACCTGTCTTCAGCGTTAACAGCATCATTATATCCAGGGGTATCTACAATTGTCAGTCTGTCCACAATAGACAGTGTAAACTAACCTGTCTTCAGCGTTAACAGCATCATTATATCCAGGGGTATCTACAATGGTCAGTCTGTCCACAATAGACAGTGTAAACTAACCTGTCTTCAGCGTTAACAGCATCATTATATCCAGGGGTATCTACAATGGTCAGTCTGTCCACAATAGACAGTGTAAACTTACCTGTCTTCAGCATTAACAGCATCATTATATCCAGGGGTATCTACAAGTGTCAGTCTGTCCACAATAGACAGTGTAAACTTACCTGTCTTCAGCGTTAACAGCATCATTATATCCAGGGGTATCTACAATTGTCAGTCTGTCCACAATAGACAGTGTTAACTTACCTGTCTTCAGCATTAACAGCATCATTATACCCAGGGGTATCTACAATGGTCAGTCGGACTTTTACACCTTTTTCTTCTATTTCTATTTGTTTCTTTACTGTAGTGAGAGTTCTTTCAACAAGATCTGTAAAAGGATAAATTCATGTTTAAGCTATAAATATCAATATTGCAGTATTTTACTATCTTTTTAAGTTATCCACTGAAATAAGCTTATCTCTGCTTGACAGGTTTGGAAAAAGAAATAGCAGATTGAAACACAGATGGATGAACTGACAGACAAACAGACAGATGAACACACAAACTGGAAAACATAATGCTAATGTGTACCATCTTAAATATTATAAGGCACAAACAAATTTGATCATTTAATTTGTGAAACATTTTAGTCATGAATCCTCTCTTTTTATATTAAATATAACAGATTTGATCAGAGTTCTAAGAAATATAACAATCTCATATTGTGATTAACTTATACAGGTATTTTGTAATAATTACATTATATATATGTTTCATTATAATACTTTATTCTGATTGGCTAACTGCATATCACAAGTTATTTCTTCCGCAATTGCATTACTCAATAAAACTTTTCATTCATGATAACATGTGGTCCAACAATAAAGTACACAGGTGAATCAAATAATTTTTTTATGAAATTGGTGTTTTTATGATCATAACTAAAAAATATAATTATAAGTATTGAATGCTTCTTTGTGTAACTTTATAGGGTTGTAAAAGCATTGACTGTGCGCACATTTTTAGAATGAAGCGCTTCTGCGCTTCATACAAAATGTACTTCGGTCAACGTTTACACCCCAATGAAGTTACAAAAAGAAGCATTCAATTCTTAAGTAAAAATACCTTAGATCACTGTAGAGGTAATTTGATTCTGTTTTCTAATATCATGTTTTGAAATCTTATATGAAACTGTAGTGCATATCTCCAGTTATGGTTATTATAACAAAGGTCTGTGTTACACCTATGGAATGTTTTACTGTGGTTTTTTCCCCAAGATGGATGCATCATGTACAAGATAGTATATACTTGACCGAAAAAGATATAATACATAAGTTCCTACCAGCTGTGTCTGGGATTTCTCTGTCTTTATACAAGTCTGTAAGGAAAAGGCTGTTTATAAGAGTTGATTTTCCAAGACCAGAGTCTCCTGCAAAACAAAAAAACAAGTTAAAACATAAATCTGTGGATTAGACATAATTTATTACTAGCTTAATACTTTTAAATTTCTTTTTTTTGAACACATTGCTTAAACCATAAAATTTGGTAAAAAAAACCAGTTCCAAAATGAAAAAGGGCTCAAGTCTGTTCTATGATGAGTAAAAGTCTAATACTTTGAATATCACTACCGTACTTGGACTTGCTGGTCATATTTTTAATTGGTTTACTGTCAAGGTAAAAGTCTGCTAGAAGACTACCTGTAGTTGTTAATTTCTGTGTGATTCTGGTCTCTATTGGAGGGTTGTCACAATGGCAATCATACCATTTCTTGTTTTTTTTAGTCATTCCTACATTGACCTTAGCCTCATTGACCCATCATTCTGACAATGAGCAGACCAAGCTTTATATTTTAACTTGCACATGCTCTATGCTTAGTTGAGAAGCAGCAAATACCAATTTTAAAATCCGAATTTTGACCCAGCTAATGATTGATTGATTGTTGGTTGCTTTACGTCCAGTGGAAAGTATTTCATGCATATTCAGGACGACCAAGCTAATGATCTTTCCTGCAAACTACAATACATGATACAGCATTTTGTAATATGAGAACACCAAGACAGTTCTGACATTTATGGCAGCTCCTAACCTATTGACAACTCTTTTTATTGTCAGGTCTACTTCCCAAAACTGACATCAACGTGGTTGTCCCCTTTACCCTTTCTTTAGGAGACTCGATAAAACTAAATAACTTGATAAAGCACATTAAGAATAATGTTCTTGTTCAGATACCCCAGAAAATTAATTAGATGTTTACAAGTTTATTTTCATTTCGACATGTCTAGTTTTATAGAAAGCTGTCATGCAATTTCCACTATACTTGAAATTCTTTTAAAAACCTTCTGATCTCTAACAAAATTTTGTTTGACTGTGACACAATAAAACATCTCAATTCTCTGATGGGATCATCTATCAGGAATTTCATTAAGAAAATGAGTCATAAATAAAAAAAAATGTTGCAAATTCTGGAGCAGAATCTGCTAAATCACTATTATATTACAATGTTTGTTTTTTCTTTCTCAAATCTCACTACCATTACATAATATTAAATTAAGATTGTTGGATTTACACCTTATGAATCACAATTACAAGAAATTAATGTTAAATAATAAAAAATGATGTAAGTATTCATATCTGTATGATTTCCTGACAATGTTATTATATGAGAGAGTACATGATCATTATAATTTATAGGTTATATATGGAAGCTTTATCAGAATCAATACAAAGTAGTTAAAATAGCTGTAAATTCATATACCAATATCATAAAGTCTTCATACAGAGAGAATTCCCTTTTCCCCTTTGCATGTCTGTTCCATAAAATAATCCAGTGTACTTCCCTTGAGATTTAGTGCTAAGTTAGAAATATTGAAGTAATTATCAAAATTAATCTTATTGATGCTTTGTTTTTCCTCTTTTGCAAGGGATACAGGACATCTTCATTTTGATACTTATACTGTCAAGCCTGCAATAAATGCCACCTCTTTTAAGCAAAAACCCTGTCTTGTAAGACAATTTTTGTTTTGTACTGCTTTTTTCCTTAGATTCACCACAAGTCCACCCATGCTCTGTCCCTTCCCTTCTCTCTCTCCTTTTCTCAATCTTTTATCGATTTTCTGCATTACATTTTCCAAATTACTTCTTTCTCCTTGAAATAGTCTTTCACATTAAATAGCAAGATTTATTTGTTTGTTTGCTTTATTTCATGCATGTTCAGGACAAATACAAATTAACAAGTCAGTCAAGGTCGTTAAAAACTTCCATATATATTGGTCCGTTGATAAGGGTTGACAGATATAAAGGGCACAAATTTTAGAAAGTATAGTACATGTATATTGAATAGGGACAGAAATTTAGCCTTGCAGCAGACCTTGTAAAAACAAACCCTGCAAAGAGTTGTTTCGAGGGATTTTAATGTGCAGAGACTCAGGTGGCATTCTTTCTCCAATATTGTCAAGGAATCATATTCAATGTCGCCTTTCGGATCAAATGTGGCTGCTTATTTATACATCCTATACAAAAAAGTAGACACCCAACTTTGAATGAGTTTAACTTCCAATCAAAAGAAACTATATCTATATTACTAAGTCACCCTTTGGAATGACAATAGCCTGTCTGTCCCTAATATATGATCAGTTTATACCTACCTAAAACCATCAAGCTAAAATCAAATCCTCGTCTAACAGCCTTTCTGTGAACCTGTTCTGGTAAGGATGCAAAACCTATGAATTCATCTTCTTCCTACAAATACCGAATAGAATTATTAATTTCACATTAAATTGTATAACCTTTTATTATTTAGATATTAACCTTCAGATTAAAAAATCTCCAAGTGCTTTTTTGGAGATTTTTTTTTCTTTGTTTTGATTTTTTGTACTTTTTCTACTGGTTACACAAAAGTAATAAAATTCATGAATTTCCATTGTTAATATACAAATCATTTTGTTACATGTAATTTGCATTATCTTACATCATTGTCCCCAACCATTTACATAAATCTTTCTTTCTCTATGTTTTTAGCTTACAACAAATAATAATTACATTAAAGTATGTAAATAAATAAATTTAAGTCTCTGTTATACTGTGGATTCATTAATATTCGTTGGATACCAATTTTCGTGGATTTCGTGGGTACCGGGAAACCACAAATTTAAATTTTCAACGAATTGCAAATTTTCTAAAGGAATATAGGCATACTTTGTCAAAACCACGAAATTAAACATCCACCAATATGCAAGTTTTCCTCAAACCATGAACATTGGTACCCACGAAAATAAAGGAATCCACAGTAAGCCTATATAATAATTGCATTTTTACTTTTTTATTTTTCAAATTCATGCAGCCTCTTTTCTATGCAATGCTTATTGAGACATTGCAAACATCAAATTTTCCTATTGATTGCCTCTGAGTACAGCATAAATTGCCCAAAATCAATTAATTATTAGACATGTTTGATCAACAAGAACAATGCCAACTTTCAAATTACATATCTCCATTCCTAATTTGGTATTCATTGAATATATGGTCAAACCAGAGTGATCACTTAATTCTGCTTATAAATACAAAATTGTTGGTATAAATCATTATTTCTATTTCTAATTTCATTTGATATTCATTAAAAACATGGTCAAAACTGACCACCTCTGTATATATATGCAAATTGTAGATCATATCTTATTTCCAATTCAAATTTGGTATTCATTAAATAGTTGGTCAAACCTGACCACCTTTGCATTACATAAAAAAATCGCAAGTATTCTAACACTTTTCCAGTGAGACTTAATTCTTTTTATCTATCAAACAACTTTTTTTCCATTCCTTAATTTTCCACGAAACATCACTTTACCATTGATGAACTACTTATTAAACAGGGCCCAAGTATACTTTATATATATGGCCTTGAACTTTCAAATTTTTTAAAATAAGCAAATCTTCATCTATCAAAGTCTTATGATTATAGAAGTTCGATTGTGCAAACAGCAATTCAGTTTTTAGAAGATACCTCCATTTCTAAGTTTTCAATTGCCATTCATTGATGAAGTGGTCAAGGCATTTCCATACAGGGAAATTGAAGGTCTTATATATAAAATAAGAAGATTGTATGAAGACCAATGAGACAACTTTCCTTCAAAGAACAAATAGCATACCCGTAACCAGGGGGGGTTCGAGGGATTCGGACGACCCCCCCTTGAAAACAAATAAGCACTGTTAAAGTCAACATTCTTTCGAATTGTGACTGTTAAAGTCAAGTTCGTGGGTCCAAATAACCCCCCCTTGGAAATTCCTGGCTACGGGCCTGCATTAGGAGTATATGTTCCCTTTTCGCCACGGCCAGTTTCTCAGGCCACTTTCTGAACATCATTATGACTAAGATATATTGTCTTTTACCCATCCTGTATCTACTTGACCATCCTCTTAACCTACTTATATAACAGGATGCCATATTTGGTATATTTCCTTATATATCCAATCTTTAGTTGTACAAACTGAACCATATTGATTTCAAAAAATCTATTCAAAGAAAAATATACTTATTCAAAATACATGTATGTCCAAATCTTCATTTTTCATTCATTGATTAAGTGGTCAAAGCTTAAACCTATGATGCATATCTAATAGCATAGTAAAAATTCATGAATAAACCAAATTAAAGGTCTCTGTCCTGATGTTCACCCGTTTGTGAAGCCTCTTTCTAGACGGCCTATTGAGATATATTATTTACTTCACATCAGGTATCTACTTTACAGTACCTTAACTACTTATTAGTACATTTAGTATCCTTCCCCTAACTACTTATTTATAACACTTTATATACAGTATGTATTATATAGATATCTCAGTAATGGACATACTTTAAATATTTTGTGACCATTTAAATTGTCCAGAGTGATGTTGAAATCTTTGTCTACCTTTAGAAAAGAGGAAAATAAAAATTCTGATTTCCTTCTTAATTTTTTTGGTGTGTGTGTTAATATACAAAGAACTTTTATAATACATTTTGTATGTTAAGTTTGCCAAGAATAGTGTGCCTCATCTTTCAGCAAACACAATAAAATCTTTGTATAATGCACCATCACTTTTGTACATGTACCTGATGATGGGAGTTTGAAACGACCTTGACTGGCTATACAGTCCTCACACGTCCGAACTGGCTCGCACCTTTTTGGGCATTTAATTAGTTAATTTTACCATAAGATAATTGTATAATTTGAGTGCTTTTGAACCTTCATTAATTTTTATCACAACATTTTAAAATCATAGTGGACCCTATCAGAATGTTATGCATTCTGAGTAATATGGTGTTCTTTCCATTTTGGGTTTCTAAGTACAGCTAGTCGAGAGAGTTTTAAATTCTGAAACATCAAATTCCCAATACCATTTAATGATGTACATGTATGTTTATAGGGGGAACTAATTATAGACTCTTATTTTACAATAAAATCAATATCTTCAATTTATCTTGTGAAAAAAAATATTGTTGGACATATAGGATCTTTATATCATGGAAGTGATAGCTAAGACAATTACAAATGCTAGTGAGTTTAACGTGCCACAAAAAATACCCTACAGCCTGACAATTAAATGTGGTCCCAACGTTAATGATGGAGTATACACAGCTTTTATTATCATGTAATGGACTGTCCATTAAGACATGGGACATAGAACTAATTGTGTAGGGGACATACTTTATCTAGTTTTATGTTATAACGGACAACAATTAATACACGAAATACCAACACATTTACAACAGATGAAGTGTATGTAACATAATTAACATGTCGCCATGATGTAATTCATGACATCTAACAATGTAACTGGTTTCCTGTCAAAGGCCCAGTATTCAACACAAATTCAGCATGTTTTACTCTCTGATTTGTTTTTTATCAGCTTTACAGCACTGATTATGAAAATTTATTAGGAAATGCATGAATTTTGATGGCCAATATGAACTACAGAAAACAATATTTGGTGTTTGTAGTATGCTTGAAAGCTGCCACAAGTTTATCTAAAATAAATTCAAAGTCATTTTAATTTTTCTTATAGTATATAACACTTACACAGATCTAAGCAGACCTGGGTAATTATTTTTAGTACTATAATAAGTATGCTAACTGAATGGGGACCCTTTATACATCTGATTTGTTACAAGTTTGTAACTGACTTTCAATGGTTAAGGCAATAATTATTAACGAAAAGTATTTGACTTTAAAATTTGAAGGATTCGACAGTTGTAATTCAAGAGTTAAAAATTAATGACCCTTGCTTACTGTATTAACTGGAATTACTAGCATCGTGTTGTAGGTGAATTATAAGCTCACTAGATCACACCTAATTGAAAATTAACAAAAGTTTCCCTGACAGCTCTCTTAGCTTAACCAATATTTTCGTCTAGTTTAAAACATTAAAACTCTGCCAAAATTGTTGAAACACAATATCCATATACAAATGAACAATTTTTTAAAAAGAAAAAAAAGTAAAGTTATTATATACAACTGTACGAAAAGACAAGGTCTAAAAATCTTTCTATAACAATTTTTTTTTAAATATTCTTATTCCTTTAATTTTTGTTTTTTTTAAAGAGCATGCCATAACTGATGTAATTATCAAAATTATCATGTCTTCATCAAACCTTAATCAACATTATGTTAAAATCTGATAATTTAATATTAATCAGGATTTCAAATTTTACAACTATCATTTAAAATCTTGACATACTTCCTTTGTTATTATATAACAAAATCTGACAGTAGATTGTGTAAAGTACATTATCAACTTAAGAAATCAGAAGTTTTTTATACCCTGAGGAATTTGTCCTTTTGTGGTGAGTGTGTTATGTTTGAGGATATTTGTAATAATTTAATCACCTTTTATGTAAATATTATTCTTGATTGCAATCTGAAATGTTTATTTACACAATGTAAATGCAAATTTTTTTATTGAAAACTTTTGGAATATGCAATTTATGGGGGAGAGCAAGACCAGAGTGTTAAAAAGACAGAAAAAAATAGATAGTGTGGAAAAACATAACAAAATAAAGCACTCTTTTGTCTCCTTCTTCATAAGTGTGAAGCGCATTATTACAGTGACGTCCATTATCACTGTACTAGTATACATATTTTTTAAGGGGCCAGCTGAAGGATGCCTACGGGTGCAGAAGTTTCTTGCTACATTGAAGACTCATTACGTGGCCTTCGGCTGTTGTCTGCTCTATGGTCGTGTTGCTGTCGCTTTGACAGTCATTCCCCATTTCCTTTCTCAATTTTATACTTAGATAACAAAAATATAGAATGATTGAATGGCATTCTGGCTGAAACAATTTCTTTATTTCAATTTCAGGAATTTCCATGCATGAGGATAAAAGCAGTTATCAGCTTTTATTATCAATTTTTTTTTATTTGAAACATTTCTTATGGCCAATTTATCATGATAAAAATCCTTGCTAAACTTTTAGTATACATGTAATATCATATGGTCAGTTAAGAACAAGCAATATAAAAAAGAAGATGTGGTATGATTGCCAATGAGACAACTATCCACAAAAGACCAAAATGAAACAGACATTAACAACTATAGGTCACCGTACGGCCTTCAACAATGAGCAAAGCCCATACCGCATAGTCAGCTATAAAAGGCCCTGATAAGACAATGTAAAACAATTCAAACGAGAAAAACATATTAATAAAAAAATATCAGAGACCATCAACTGCAGCAGCATCAATTTTTTGGTGAACTGCAGTATATAATCATATTATAATGCTTAGCAAAAAAAAAAAGATAAAAAGCAAGTGAACAGTGCTTTAATTGCTTTTATTGCTGTTCTTCATCTGAATGTCACCATGAGGCCTTATAATGGAGCAAACAAACTCTCAGTACATCACTGCAAGTTTAAGTATTTTTTTTTAGCAGAATTAATTTCTAAAGACTTTAAAATATATAACTAAAAATATATTAGATTAATATCCATCATAAAAAATTTGATTATTAAAAATTGGTATAACAAAACGAATTGGTCAAAGTATAAGTTACATTATCCGAGCTAACTTGAGGGTACCCAAATTGCACCTATTTGGATAGTTTTTAAGCTACGTTTATTTATGCTTCATACAAAAGTTTTTATTCTGTGTTTATTTTGTAGATGTTTCATTATTTACTCTATTGTTTCGCCAATTTAATTTTGCATCCATATGGAATGATAGAAAAATTGGTCTGAACTGACCTCCAACCATCAATGATTCTGTAATGATGAGTACCCAAATTGCAGCCGGCCATGCTTAAATTCACATCGTCGAAAGGAAAATATTTTTTTACACAGATATTATTTAATTTCTTCAAATATTTTGAACAATTGGATATTAGTATACATGCTTACTCTTCATTTTTTAAGAAATGGATAGCGACGTTTCCATACATATTGCTTTTTCAGCAAACACTTCATCTGTTGATAAATACTGTGAATGTTTTGTATATATATAAATATGTTTACCTATGTTGAAAGGCGTGCAAAGTATCAAATCATAAATAAACATATTGTTTAGTCTCTAGGAAGATTTCCGCTGCTATACTTTTGCTAAATAGGTGCAATTTGGGTACTCGATGCAATTTGGGTACCGTGATGTTATAGTCAAATCCCCATTTGTTTAGAAAATATCTATGTTGTATAACATGTAAGTTAAAACAGCTATTTCAACAGATGCTACCACAACAAAAAAAATGACAACATCTAATAACAATTTACCTTTTATGGCCTAGATTTGTATTGATACACTATATCAGTGCAAAAAGGCAATATTGTGACAATTAAGCTTACAGATTTGTATGCAAATACTACCTGTATTAAAATAAAGAGACTAACACATAAACTTTTGAAAGCAAGATGTCAAGGTCATTAAATATTATTGATAATACAGACATTACTCATTTAAAACATAATTTCTTATATCGTGAGTCACTCAATATGTATAAGAAGATGTGGTATGAGTGTCAATGAGACAACTCTCCATCCAAGTCACAATAAACCATTATAGGTCAAAGTATGGTCTTCAACAGGGATCTTTGGCTCACAACGAACTGCAAGCTATCAAGAGCCCAAAAATATTACTAGTGTAAATCTGTTCAAGCAAGAAATAAAGGTCGTAGTGAATAAAGCGTTATTTAATAACTCAATTGTAGCTGAACATAAATTTAAGAAAAGAAGAATACAATGCCTCAAATGTTACTGAGCTATATATGTTGCAACGAAAAAAATCGTTTTATAGTTGTCGAAAGTCAGTGACATAATGGTTGATTTTGGGGGAAACAACATGAATACAACAATGTAAACAAATGTTGCTGAGAATTGAATAATATAGTTAGTACCTAAAGGTATATTGTACTAGTAGTAGTTGTACAAAATGTGTTTAAGAAAACTACAATGAAAAATGTTACGAAATGACCTGTTACATCATTTACAATCCATTATTCTTGACACCCATTTTTTTCAAGCCAATGGAGCATGAAATGTTCATCATTCTAAATCATGTTCTACAAATGTTATTGGTTTTGGCCTATTTTCTTAAGGTGGTACCTAACACTACAGGGAGATAACTCTGTATTAAATATCAGCTAAATGTTTTTTCATGTTGTTAAGGGAATATTAAAGCTTCTCATTGATCAAAACTGGTCTCTGTCAAACTACTATGTAACCAGTGTAATTTTTCTGATAAAATGGTTGGTTCAAATTTTTTAAAATTTTGAAATTTTTGAAATTTTTATATTTTTGTCAAAGGGTCAAAGTAAATACTTTGTCAAAATTTTATGAAAATTAAATGAGCCAAATTAATTTTAGTCAAGGTGTTGGGTACCACCTTAAAAAGGCAATGATGAAATGTTAATTATTGCATACATATGTTACCAAAATATAGAGTTTACACAACACTTTACCAAACTGAGTTAAAAGAGGGATGAAATGTTGTCAACGTATATTTGTTCCGCCTTATTAAGAGAAGTTCCACTACAAACTATTTTATGAAAATATCATAACATATTTGTTCCTCTTGGAACAGGTATATTATACCATCTATTCAAGAATATTGTTTTCCATTCAGAACTTATATTATGAAGGAACTTCTATTTATTGACAGAGCTATAATTTCCTTACCTTATTTCAATACATGTACATGTATTATGTATCTGTGACCAATTTTGCCATTGGAAACATTTTTTGGTAAGTTATGTCATAGCTATCATGACTTATTATTTGCAAGTTTATAACTTACCAACTATGTAAATTTGATGAAAGCCAAATGTAGAATTTACAGACTTACCAAAAAACGCTGCGATAAAGAATGAATTCCCATTTCAATATAAAACTTTTTTAGTGGTTATTCATCCCCCATGTTGACCATCTAAAGAAGTGATGTGTTTTCCCAGAATGACCCCTAGGGACACCCATAATTACCTAATGATGACAGATTAATGGTGAAAAACACATTGCAGATCACTAGTCACTAAACTCATATAAAGCTGGTTATCTATTTCAAAAAGCCTTTAGGCAATAAAAATGTTAAAATATATGTTTTAAAGCTAAAAGGAATTTTAAGAATTTCTTAAAAACTAAAAATTTGAGTTAGATTTTGAAGTAATACACAAAAGGAATGAAGTTCCAATGAAAAATTCAAAGGCTTAATTCACACAGAAAACTTAAAGTTGACAGAGCAACAATGAAGAGGGGGGATAGTTAAGGGGTCATGATCCAGAAATCCTGGGCTTAAAAACACAAAATCCTGAGGTCCTGAAATTTAAATAAATAAAAATCCCGGATCCCGAAATTCAAAAAAAAGAATTCCCGGACCCGAAGGGGTAAATCCTGAAATCCTGAGTTTAAAAACACCCGATTCCTGGGTCCTGATAAAGGTCCTATCCCCCCTCAATGAACCCAAATAGAAATTAGGTTGTCACTATAGTACTCTGGAGGAGTAGGTAAGCAGTTAAAGTTTAACAAGTGACACCTGAGAAACATGAACCTATATTACACATACTGTAATGACCCATTTATTATTTGTATTCTGTGATCATGGCATTCTATGAGGAAATGTGAAGGAGGTTGTGACTTAACACTGTAAAAGAATTGGGAATTTTATTCACATAAATTTTAGGACTAACATAAATTCAATGTAATACTGTGACATAATGTTACAAATTATTTCTAAAGTCACAGATTTGTAAAAAGATTTCTCTGCAAAATTTCTAAAGGTCTTAATTAGATCTGGAAACTACATGTATCAATTTTGTAATAAAACCTTAAATAATTTATAGTAAATATTGTAAGATACTAAAACAATTGTAAGTTAATTGAAGAGGACAGACAATTACATATGCATTTAGATAAATCCAAAAAATTAACGTTTAACGAAGGTTTACAAAATTTTACACACAGATGAAGTACAAATGACCTTGTATAATTTTACAGTCACATGTGTATGCCCAGACATTTTCAATTAATTGACAACAAATAAAGCAGTAAATATTCTGCATAAAAGGATTATCCTCCCTAAGGAATGTGCAGGGGCAAACGCTTAAGCAAGCTATAAAATGGTATTTATAAACATGTGAGTTGCTTAGAAACCAAAGGAGGCTTAGTAAATCAAGAAGGCAAAAATAGACATGTTAAACAGCAATGTCTGTGGTGTTGACTCAATATGAGTAAATAAAATCTTTTGTTTGTAAGGGGTAGTCGCGCTGTCCTTATAATTAATTCCCCATCTTTATTCTTAAAATGTTTTTACAAACAGTCAAAAAAGAATACACTGTACCATTTGATATTTAAGGAATGACTGTAATATTTTTTCTGTCTATGAAGAAATACATAAAAAATTTGGTGCACACTGAATAACGCGTGTAGCGGGTTATTTAACAGTGTGCACCACATTTTTTATGTTATTTCGAATAGACAGAAAAATATATTACAGTCATTTCTTATAATTTAATTCTAAATTCCATTTAAAACCGTAGAACACCATGAAAAAACGTTGATAACGTCACGGTTATATGACTAAATTATTTCTATGGGCTCATAACAAAATAACGTCAGCCAATCAGAAGACACTTTACATCCAAAATTAAATTATATGCAAATGACAATAATTCAAATAAAGATGCAGTTGATTTAAACTCATAAGTCAAAGATCACCTGACAACACCATTGCAAAAAATAAATGAAAAGACAATTCAAATTCACATATGGAACCTTAACATTGAGCAACAGAAACCCCTACAACAACTGGGTTCAACTCAGGTTCTCTGGAAGGTTAAGCAGATTCTGCTCCACATGTTTCACCAGTCATATTCCTAAGTACAATTTCTGTGAAAAGTCAGTGTTGTCATATGACTAATGGAAAAGAATAAAATTTGGTATGTCTGACTTTGATACCATAAAAGTCTGCTGTCAAACTTGTTTCTCCCATTAATGTGACAACTAAAGACATTTTTGTGGTTGTGTGTTAACTATATGTCAAGCCTGCTAATCTATGGTGTCAATTACATATTTTTTGGCAAATGACACAATTATTATAGTCATTTATTTTATCTGTTACATTTATTGGGAATTAGTCTTCAAAAGAATACTATGATTGTCAAGATACATAATAGTTCCTACTAAATAATGTACGAACTAGATTCATTATTATTTGTTGGATACCAATTTTTATGGATTTCGTTGGAACAAGGGAACCACGAATTTAAATATTAAATGGATTGCAAATTTTCTAAAGGATGGTATGCAGAATTGTCAAAACCACGAAATTAAATATCCATGAATATGCAAGTTTTCCTCAAACAAGAAAATAAATGAATCCACAGAAATCAACAATCAGCTATAATATCTGTTCCTTCTAGTGATCATATACTGAATGAAACGTACACCACAAAAACAAATGTTTTGCAAATAAATGCAATAGAGGTAAAGAAGAATGTAAGAGAAAGGATAAACACACAAGAAGAGAACTAAGAAAGGAGAGTGGCAGAATATATAGAAAAAGGAAAACGTTACAACCTTCAGAACCCTCAGTGTTAATTACAACTTGCCTAAAAGAAAATTCTAAAGACATGTTTTGAGAACAGGCGGTGCCACGGTCGACAAAGACATGACATATGGAATTGATGGTCATCATGTAAATTGATTCTTAGTGAAATCTTCTAAGACTTCATAATCTAATCATCATTGATAATAGAAGGGAAATAAAGAAGAATATTGTCAATAAACTAATAACTTTTCCTAATTCAATCTTTATATTCTATCTCTATTGTACCCTAACTATACATTACCAGATCCCCATACAATTGATAATCCAGAGGCGGATTTAAGGGGGGGCAGGGCCCGGGCTCCTCCTTTTGGGAAAAAATTTGGTTGATTATATAGGGAATCACTGAAGCGTGACTGGAGCGGGCCCTCTCTTAGGTCAGTCAGTGGGCCTCCACTTATGAAAATTTCTGGATCCGCCACTGTAATCATTCAAATCCCAACATTATAGGTATGGAATAAAGAAGGAGTCTGAAATGTGCCACTGAGACAGCAACTGAACAATACAAAACACAAGATTATGAAGAGAGTCCAATTAAGAGGGGGTTAATTGTTAACTTTGATCTTTAAACATGTAATAAAATTGAGAATGGAAATGGGGAATGTGTCAAAGAGACAACAACTTGACCAAAGAGCAGACAAAAGCTGAAGGCCACTAATGGGTCTTGCCTATTGTCATTCATGAAATTAGTTTGAATAGCTTCAGTAAGAATAAAGTTAAATGATGATAATCTTCCACCCCCCTTTTTTTTTTAATTTATCTGATTATGATGATCAGATTCATCTTTTACTTGATGCAAACAATATTTTCAAAGTCATGAAATCCATGTGGATTACTATCAGTGCAAAATTTGGTAACGAAAATGCCATGTACCGTAACCTAATTCATCTAAAAGATGTCACCAATCCATCAAAAACCTTGTCAAGTGTTTTGATCGTGACAGATGTTTTAATTATTGTTAAGAATCAACATCATAAAGATCTAGGCTACGATCAAAACAAAACTGTATAATTCATCTTTACAAAATTCAAACCACATCTTTAAATAAATGTCAGTAACCCAGGCCAATTTGAATAGTCCATTTTAGACAAATTGTTTTAAAATTTAAGATATCTAAAATAATCATTTGTTTGTTAAAAATGTGGATGACTTTGCATTTTAATGTTGTGTTTGTTGTTTAAAATCAAATAATAGTTTATCATCAAACACTGTGTATTTACCTCTTATTTCTTACAGACCTGCTAATAAAAATGCTAATTTATGGTAAGAAACACTTTAACATGCATCCAAGCAATTTATTAAATAGATGAAAGGTCCCAACCAACATGACATAATTGTTATGCCTGCACTTTTAGTTACCTAGTATTAGCTCTGCAAAATAAAAATAAAATTAAATGTGTCTAATGTAGTACATGGATGCCACACTCATACTTTTATTTTCTATGTTCAGTGATCTGTGGAATTGGGGTCAAAACTCTAATTTGGTATCAAAGTGAAAAAGATCATATAATAGGGAACATGTGTACTAAGTGTCAAGTTAATTAGAATTTTAATTATCTAAAACTACCTTGACCAAAAACTTTAACCTGAAGTGGGATAGACAGACGGACCAAAAACTGGACAAAGAAACTGATAAACATAATGCCTCTATGTTGGGCATAAATAAAGGCAACAGTAGTATACCGCTGGTCAAAACTCATAAATCCAGGGACAAAAAACAAAATCAGGGTAACAAACCAAAACCGAGGGAAACGCATTAAATATAAGAGGAGAACAACGACATAACACCGAAACGTAACACACACAGAAACGGACCAAGCATCAGACAAAACACCACGAGAATAACAAATATAACAAGAAAACCAAATACATGAATTTGGGATAGACAAGTACCATAAATGTGGCACAAAACGACCTATCAACAACAGAGCACCATGATGTATTGATACAATGGAAAGTATATTACAAATTACCAATGATTTCTGTCCGTAATATCTTCTCTTGCTGGGTCTACGTCTGGCTGGTCTTGTCGGTGATGTCAAAATTGTATCAATTGGAGACAAGGGCTCCTTCTTCTTTGGTTGAACTTTGTCATTAAAGGTCAAGGTCATTTTATCCTTTTGACCTTGTGTTGATAAATCCTTAGAGGTAATCTTTGGTATAATGTGTTCCTCAGTTGCAATGATTTTGCTAGCATCACTTACAGTCAAAACACTATCTAATATTGAATCTGAGGTTGGAATTATTTGGCTTTTTGGTCTGACAACTTTTTCCTTTTCCTCGAATTTAAAGCTTTGATCCTCATCAAGATATAAACTTTGAACTTTGTTTCTTAATTTCTCTGACCTTGACATTAAGGAGATATTTGACCTAACATTTGAATTTCCGTTGTTCTTATTTTCATTTTCATTTTCAATCATCTGAGCCCTTGTTCTTGGAGAAAACACAAAACCTGATTCAAAGTCTTTAGACATCATTTTTAAAGCATTTAAAGGTGATGACCTTGTTGGAGGTAGTTCTTCCTTTACAACTGTAATTATCTGCTCTTTATCCCCAGTTACATTACCTTCTTGAAATGAAACATCCTCCCTTTTATTTTCTAGAACTGATTCATCATTTGAAAAAGATAACTCTGCACTGACTCGAGATTGTGAAGTACAAGTATGTGATTCTAAACTCGAAAAATTCACATCTTGTTTAGGAGAAACATATTTTGAAAGGTTTATCTCCCTTTTAGGATGCAAAGAGACAGCCTTTTCTTTAGAACAAACAGGAACAACTCCATAGAATATTGGTTTATCAGGCATATTTTTAGACACATCAATATTATTTCCACTTTGTTTGTTTGACGAAATGTCTTCTTTGTTTTCTTTGTTATTCGTAAACCCACTTTCTGTTCCATTTGAGGTTTTTGAATGACATTCATCATTATTTTCTGTAATTTTATATCCAGTTTCCGTGGAAACACTATTTACCATAGTGATATCACATTCTCTGTGTTTTTCTAATGACAAAAGATCCCTTGCACAATTTGAATTGTCTTGATTTGTTGAAACTGACAAGCCTATCTGATTTATTTCCTTTTCTGTCGTATTGACCTCAACATTATTATTCTGAACCTCAGAGGGTATATCCCTGTCATCAGTGTTTGGTTTTTCTTCAATATTTGAATTAACATCCCTGGGCACATTAGAATTCAATACTCCTTCGGAAGAAGAAGACACACGTCCCAATAATGGATATCTAAGATCTGCTGTTTGTGAGCGCCATCTAGTTTTAGGATCAATTGCCGATGGTACACACACTGACACTGGTCTAGTTGGCGTGCTAACCTTTGAATTTCTGAAAATCACTTGATCACTATCATCTTTTGTCTCTGTCATAGCACTGTGGGAGTTATTTCCCTTTTTTCTGACATCACCACAGGAATTGATAGCCTTTTCCCCAAGGAACGGTCGGAAATTTTAGGCAGCGCTACTTTCCTATCCGAACTTGTTGTTCGTGTAATGGAGAGGAATTTTAATGGTGTTTTAAATCCAGATCTTTTCTGTTCTTCCATTATGATTAATTACTATTGTCAAACTTGTTAAATTTTTTTAAGTAATTAAAATATGTTAAAAGTCATATGACTGTAAATGATTTCCTTTTACTTTTTCGCATGAAAAGGATTATATAAAAACGAAAAAGTTTATAAATAAACACTCATAAAAGTAAATATTTTCCTTTACCTACCAAATGTGGATTTGTAACGAGTCATACATCTTATTTTTGTGAAGACATATCCATGTCACACGACAGATCAAAAAGTTGTTTACGACACATCAAGTTCTACTTAGGTCAAATTCTCCATAGATGTCACATCCAAGTATTTTTTTTTAAATATATCAAAATCAAATCTTATTCATTAAGTAAAATATTATCGGTTCTTGATTTTTCTTTTTATCCATAAAATCACTTTCGCTAGATCTTATCCTAAGTATTTCGCCTCTGTTATTCATGCATCCATTTTTAGATTTAATTTTCATGTGAATCTTAGATCAACTGATACCTTAGATAATGAAATTGTTGTTAAATTTCATCTCATCCTATTATACTCACGCAAAGAGCATTACATTACGACTCCAGTTTCAATATATATATCTTAAACAACTTCCCTAAACTACACTTTTAAAATAGTATATAATTTTTTTCTGCAGTACTAATTTCTAATCTCGAAAAACTCAATTTTCAAATCCGACACATCAAAGATATTTGATACACCTAATCTCCATATGAAAAATGATCCAAAACTTCAATCAAAATCACAGATGTCTGTCCTCAAAATGTTTTTTAAAATTCATAAATTCATCCAAAAAATATATTCTCTTCAAAACAAGTTTTTTTTCACATCTTAAGATTGTCCCCAGCAGGAATCAAATAAGTATTTTTTTACAAACATTGTCAATATATCTTAACAGGTAGGTAACAGGTAAAAAGATCGTCATACGTTCAGGTGAGCTGTAACAAAGATGACCAAAGAGGTCCATAATTACCTGTCCTAAAGCCGTCTTATTTAATCAATCAATTACAAAAATGGACAATGATCAGAAAAACTCAAGCCCTTAGGTGTCGGTAATAAACGTAAATCATAAAAATATGATCAAGTAGTGTTCAAACAGTGTTTGTTATTTGTATACTATAATTTAGTAAGATTAAACATCTGTTTTTTAAACTTATAACAATAATGGATTGTTATATGTGTTGATGTCCAGGGACAAATATTTCATTCATTTCAGGACAAGAAAAATGTCCAGTGACAATTAACTGTTTCATGCATTTTGAGGACAAAAAGAGTTCACAGGAATAACTTCACATGAAGGAACATATAAATGTGCATTCTTGAGATTTTTATGAACTGCTTCAATTGAAACTGACAAAAAGGGAGTCATGTCCAAATCTGTCTTATCAAATCTTCATGTTACACAAATACTATCTTCTTTAAATCTGCTAAAAAAATTTAGCCTCTTGTTGAATGTTGAATGATTGAGACTGAAATGTTGAACGAAAAATCCAAATAAAGATGAAAGTGAATCTATTAGTATATTAAAACATGGACACATTTTGTAAAATATTGATAGGTTAAGAGAACAGAATGCAAAGTTTTATATTACATACAATATTTGACTTATCACATTATAATACTTATGTCAAACATTTTAAGTATAATCAAACTCTATAATTTTCAATATGATACTGACACCATAACCAATATTAGATATTGAAAAAGTTATATACAATAGAACATTATATGTAAAGATAAATTAAAGAAAGTGTAAAGTTGACAGCACAGTTCTTGAAGATCTTATTTACAAAACTCTGGCCTTGAAGGCATAAAACTTTGCTCAGTGCTCAGAGCACAAAAATCATGCTCGAAACATGAAATCCAGCAATTTGATTGGTTGATTTTCGAGTCTGAGTACAACAATCATGCTCGAAAGTTTTATGACCGTGAGGCTAGGAAACCCCCTATTTGAAGTAAGGAAAGGAGAGCATTTTTTTTTGCAGAAATAAACAGAAAAGTTTTCATTGAAAATTGCCAGGGATTTAATAAAAACAAAAAATGCTGAATAAGCAGTTATGAAACATTATCTAAGTTATGTCCATGTCAATTATTAATCATATAGCGTATATCAGTATATGATTGGTATAATAGTATAATAATATTCCTATTATTATCAAGGTCATAATATAAGATACTGTTAATTGTTCATTAATATTGCAGTTAACACCCTACTCCATTTCTTATATATTGTAGTAAGCTGACAAGGCCACAGAAAACAAATTTATCCAATCTCATTTCAACCTCATGATAGGCATAGGCGGATCCAGGCGGGGGGCCCTTGGGGCCCGGGGCCCCCCTTTTGTGTGAAAAATTTGGTTGATTATATAGGGAATCATTGAAGCATGACTGGAGTGGGCCCCCCCTTAGGTCAGTCAGCGGGCCCCTTTAGGAAAAGTTCTGGATCCGCCACTGATAGGTCTGTGAATCCTAATACTGTAATTTCTGAAACTTAATTGTAATTTTTTTATTGCAAAAAATGCTACTTCATCAAGTTCCTGATTATAAATCTTGCATTCATAATTTCAGTACTGATTGTCCTAAATAAAACTTTTGCAATCACATAATTTAAATTTTGACATAGGTCAAGGATTTGCAACAATTTTAGAACGCATTAATTCATAAATTTATATAGTATATGAAACAAGAATGTGTCCATAGTACACGGATGCCCCACTCCCACTATCATTTTCTATGTTCAGTGGACCGTGAAATTGGGGTCAAAACTTTAATTTGGAATTAAAATTAGAAAGATCATATCATAGGGAACATCTGTACTAAGTTTCAAGTTGATGTAACTTTAACTTCATCAAAAACTACCTTGACCAAAAACTTTAACCTGAACTTTGCACTATCATTTTCTATGTTCAGTGGACCATGAAATTGGAGTCAAAACTATAATTTGGCATTAAAATTAGAAAGATCATATCATGTTAAGTTTCAAGTTGATTGGACTTCAGCTTCATCAAAAACTACCTCGACCAAAAACTTTAACCAGACAGACGAACGGAGGCACAGACGGACTGACGGACGAATGGAGGCACAGACCAGAAAACATAATGCCCCTCTACTATCGTAGGTGGGGCATAAAAATTATGAACAATTAAATGAAAGACTTGATGACTAAATTAACATGCAATTTACATAAATTAAGCCAATCTTTCTCAGATTGATTGATGCTTATAGCCAGTAGCAAATATTTCATGCATTTTAAGTACAATGTGATGTTCATATCACATGAATTCACCCTGCTTTGTACTAGATCAACACTTTCAGTTGGACTGAAAACAATTATCCTCCCACCCAGATATTGTTCCCATCCTTTGCTTAGCAGAGAACCAATAAAATCTAGCTTATAGAAGACTTTGTTTTACCTCTGCTGATCAGATACATGTTGTTTTTTGTACCTGCAACATCATAGAAAGATGAATTATCTACCTCAAATATAGTCATCTTTGAATTCTTTGGAATTTCTTTTGATGAATATGCCATCTTTTTGGTTATTAATTTCTAAACTAAACAGGTTTTTTATATGCTTAAAACAAATAAAAAACATAATTTTCCAAGCACAAAAAACCAAGAATCAATAAAAAGGGCACAATTCATAAAAAATAAATCTATGAACTTGACTTGACTATCACAGTTTAAATTGATATTTACTAACTACAGCTGTTGAGTATTAAATTTAAAAATTAAAGGGGACAAGTGTCTTGAAGTGTGTTTATACTACATGTATATATCACAGGAATGAGCTTTAATAAAAGCTTAAATATACTTATGATAGTTGTACAATGGAAGGTCTTCAGTAATGAACTTTTATTGCTCACTTTTTTCGGTATGGATTTTGCTCATTGTTGAAGACAGTATGGTGACCTGTAGCTGTAAACTTCCATGTCAGTTGGTCTCTAGTGGTTGTTGGCAATCATATCATATCTTCTTATTTTTATATTGTTCCTGAATAGGCACTTGAATTTGCCCATACACTTTAACAAAGCAACAATCAATCACCACTTAAACTATCAACTAAAGTATAAGCACTTGAGATATGCTGGAAGATCTTCAGCTATCAATGAAAAATAAAGAATTTATACATAATGACAAACTTTAAGTGTCAACATAAATAAATAAAATCACTTGGACATTTATAAGTGAATTCAAATAAAAGATTGCACTTATAATGCATTCTGAAGATATAAGACAATTTAATGGTTTTTTATTCTTTTTAAAATTATAATGATTTGTTGAATGATATATTCATGAGTTTATATATTTTTTTTTTTGGGGTATTTCTTAATGGCTAATAAATGGATTATCCACTTGAATGTAATAATGTTTATATCTTTTACTGGTGACAATTGTTATGTTTGAAAGACTGATTACCATAAAAAGTTCCATAAATATCTGATATAGACATAAAATTACATACAAATATGTGCCTTGCAATATTCTTTTCAAATTCTTCTACTTTAATCTGATTTACACATAATTTAGGTTATTACATATCTACAAGATGACTAGGTTTTTTACAAACAGTCAAACCTGCTATAAAGGTCTCCTCACTCAAGCTAAGGTCACCCTCTTTACGTTCCCCTGTAGTAATACATATACATTTTGAAACTAATCAAAGGTAATTTGTAACTTTTGGGGATTTGAGCGTCACTGAAGAGTCTTTTGTAGACGAAATGCGCGTCTGGCATAAAACAAATTTAATCTTAGGTGTCTATGATGAGTTTACTTGTATTCAAAGGTCAGTAATTTCTCTGGCCCTGAGGTTGACCCTTATACAAAAGTCAATTTTAGGGGGATTGCGGTGTCCATGATTCCTTGATGGAGCTTCATTTATGGTTAATCCAGACCATTTTACTGGTTTCACTACAATTTTTGTCTACCCCAAAGCCCCATCCCTTTTTTCAAAATCATGGATTTGCATCAGTGTTATATACAGTTTAGACTGTATTAACAAATATGTAATTATTGCAATTTTTAGTACTGCATACATACTTTTTTTGGCTGAATCAAAAGGGTTCTTTGTCTTTTTATTGCTGTAAAGTATTTTATTATTTTGTACATAAATCAGGCTGTTTGTTTTTTCATCAACTGAATAGAAGGCTCCTGACTTAGGACAGACCATAACACATGTGATGGGGTTAAACATGTTTTGAGAGCTCAACCTGATAAATAAAGGAAATGTATTCATTTAATACAATATATTTAACCTAGGCTGTCAACTACTAAACTGGACATTAACCTTATTTTTAAATAATGGTCATTGTCCAATCTCTATGGTATGTTAAGGTAATTAAGATACATGTAACTGGTACAGAAAACTCTATAGTATAAAACATGTCATTAAAAGTCCATCAATATTCTGACCAGAAGACAAATATAAATAATTCAATGTTTATGTAGTGGACAACTAAATGACTATCTGGTTTGTTTACAATAACTCCCACTTAATTTTTATAGATGTATATTTAAAGGGGACAGAATTTTTACAGCTGGGAGTGGGTGTGACATTCTATTTTAACTGTGGTTGCAACTTTTGTCAATTCAGGTTTAAAGGAAGTTGGAACAGTTTATATTTCTATAGACTTATTTTCACAGAGGTACCATTTTAATACCTTGGAGTGGGTTTACCATTTTGTGCTTACTTTGGTAGCAATTATTCATCAAATTAAAGTTTAATGGAATAGTTTATTGTATAGACTTATTTTCACAGGGTAGCATTTCAATAGCTTTGAATGGATGTAACATTAAGTGCTAAGATTGGTTGCAACTTTTGTCAATCTTATCTTATCTTCAAAATATGTCAGTTCTATTTGGAATTTTTCAATAAGGTGTTGTCACTTTTAACTGTTCTGGAGTTAATTTGATGCATCTCACAGAGATTTAACAGATTTATAAGTTTAAGTTTAAGATCCATGTTCTTTTTTAATTTGACACTTGCTTAAAACATATTATGTAATTGCAATTGTATTTAATGCACTCTTTACCTCATTTTAAATGCAGAAAGTTAAATGTTCTCACCACACATTTAAAAAAATTTAATATCTATAATACTAAAATTACGAGGTCCAATTTGTCAGCCGTCATCACGTAAAAACGACGAATCAAAGAATTCAACTTTATATATAACTTATATAGTACAAAGGTGTAGAATAAAAATTACACCACTCCAGGCCCTTTTGTTTTCCACGTAATTAATATTGCCAATAATTAAGAAGTTCCGGGTCGAGTCCGACACCAATAGTATATTCACCTGTTACCTATTACCTTATCTGTACGTTCCGCATCTGACAGGCGCACCACCAAACGGTGTATTCAGGATTAATATGCTATATACACGGGTCATAAATCACAGGATTGACACTACTAAATAGTCAAATTGCTACCTATTGTAGTATTTTAATCAGTAAGACTTTCTAAGATAACAATACGAATACTAAAAATCTGTGACTAAAAATAAGGCGTATAGGTACAGTTTTCAATTTGTTAAGGGGCATGACGTAAAACAGCGAATCAAATAATTCAACTTTATTTATAACTAATATAGGACAATGCTTTTGATT
>CM034360.1:57332839-57345513 GCA_019925275.1 Mytilus edulis | reverse complement strand
ATGGCTATTATATAAATGGTATAAGATGTTGTAAAATTCCAAATAAGACAACTGTAGATCTCCTGAGCTATATGTTCGTGTTACTTAATTAATTTTGTAGAGGAACAATTAAAAAATGTCTTTCAAGTTGGAGGCTTATAAAACCAGATTAGCCTAAACATTTTTTTTTCGAAAATGCCTTTACCAAGTTGATTGATAAAGTCCAACGTCCAATTTGGCAAGTTTTAATCGACTTCCTCTTTACCCATTTTACCTTGAAATTGCGTAGTTTTGTTATATATTTTCCTTCTATATTGCTAATTTACCGTTTAACCGTATGTTCCTATATTATTTCATATGATTTATTTTTTCCCAAATAGTTTACTATGATCGTGGCTGTAATTACGTTAAGGATTTAAATACATCAAGCTAATTATTGACAGGACTATAAGTTTTCACTTCTGATCTTTTTTCTTATTTATAAGCTTCCTATATTAGGGAAATCCCTTAATGGGTAATAGGAAATATTTGCATAAATGGGTAAGAAAGTAAATTTCTAAATTTTTAAAAGTAAGTTAAGATATGAATTGAATAAAAAAATAAATAAATAAAAAAATAAAATAAAACAATGGCCCAGTAGAGTTCTCTGTACAAATAGTGATAATCAAGATAAAAAATAAAACACGATTGGGAAAGAAGATATGTTCAGAGGGGATTCGAAAATATACATGTTTGGAAATTTAAAATCTGAACTCATTTGATTTAACATATGTATTCTAGATACGTAAGAGCAATTAAGTACATAAAACACCAAAAGTTCATTTCTATAACATCTTCTCCTAGAATTTCACATCATTCAATTTGTTTCATTTGATTTCTAAATTCTTTAGAAGCTGTATACGTCAGATGTATATTTTGTAATTAAAGTCTCTCGTCAGTGACTCAATATTCGTTTTTTTTGCTGAGATTTTACAGATCGCAGAACACTGAAAAGTCTTGTATATTTTTCTGAAATTGTTTATCATTTAACCTAATTTATTGATTTTCTATTTACAATGTATCAGGGATCAAAATTTATTCGTTCATAGTATTCACTTATGTTAAATGTCGTTTGGTTGAGTTAAGCCGTTTCAATTGATTATTTATTAGTGTTTTCTATGTTTTGATGCAACACTATTGTTTCAGATAAGTGTGAAAGTTGGATACCTATTTATACGTTTAAACAAGCTGCTTTGTTTGTACATCCTTAGTCGGGAATCTGATGCTCTGTAGTTTTCGTTTATTGATGTGATCTGTTTTCGTCTTTTATATTTTATATAGATTAGACGGTTGTTTTCGCGTTTGCATGGTTTTACTCTTGTCATTTTTAGGGCCCTTTGTAGCTTGCGGTTTGCTGTGATTCAAGGCTCCGTGTTGAAGACCGTACCTTGGCCTATAATGGTTTACATTTACAAATTATGATTTGGATAGGGAGTTGTCTCATTGGCACTCATACCAATCTTCTTATACCCATAGTCTATGTATACCTTGAATTATATGGCCAGGATTCGTGATTGATTTCAATACATTTCTAAATAGTATACCTCTTCGTAGCACCGGTATAAAAGGGTTTATGAGGCTTCTGCTTTAGTTTTTTAGAGTTGTTCTTTGTGTTCTTTGTGTTTTTGAATTCTTTGTTTTTCATACCATCAACAGTCTCCATGTATATTCCTCGTCATTTAAACATTGATTTATTTTTAAAATTTAACGCTTTCAGGCTTACAACACATACTGTCCAACTGTTTACGAATTTGCTGATGTCTTATAATTTGATAATAGCCAAATACCAATCCGCTATTGTGTGATAACTTATCATCGATTATTATAGGTCTTGAGAAACACGACAGAGCAGGATTTTCATCGCTTTTGTATTATATAAGATCATGCTCGGACTTCAGTTTGGTTGGTTATCAGTCTTGATATTCCAAAGTTGTGTTTTGTGTACACATGGTATACTGTTGTTTGTTGTTAGGTTCTGTATAAGTCTTTTCCGTCTTGTTCATCAGCTTATGGTATCTCTTGCCTCTTTTTTTTTAAAAATACATACTGCCATTGATACAATTATTTTTTTTTAAAGCTAGGACGTACCTGCAGTTTTCTTATTCTACACAGACAATCCACTACTAGAAACTTTTTTAAAGAATGTTCTTAAGGGGGCACTAGCTCATTGTAGCTGTAAAATTCATGTTAAACGATTTGACTCAAATTCTCATATTTGAGTTATAACAATGTAAAACATTTATCCAAAGTATAAAAAGTCTAGAATTAACAATTTTCAGGGCATGGTCTCGAGAATATGTCACTTTGTTCAGTTTGTATTTTAGTCTTGACGCCTTCCCATTAACTATCGGGTTGACTTTCGAAAACCTCCGATGGTTATATAAACGATACACATATAAATTTAGATAAAAATAGACAGAGGACGCGTGCGATTTGATTTATCAAGATTTGTTTAAATTCATATTATACATTTGAAATATATTTAATCATCGTTATTACCTGTATAAGAATGATCTTTTGTGGATCGAATCAGTCACAAAATCATTTACCATAGTTTCACATTCAATGTTGACATTCTTGTCCCTTAAATAACTTTAAAAAGGAACGTAAGATACCAGAGGGACAGTCACACTCATAAATCTAAAACAAACTGACAACGACATGGCCAAAAATGAAAAAGACAAACAGACAACAATAGTACACATGACACAACATAGAAAACTAAAGAATAAACAACACGAACCCCACCAAAAGCTAGGGATGATCTCAGGTGCGCCGGAAGGGTCACAGATCCTGCTCCACATGTCGCACCCGTCGTGTTGCTTATGGGATAACAAATCCGGCAAATAGTCTTATTCGTAGGTAACATTCATGAAAGAGAAGGGGATTGCAGACACGACGTAAGGAACATATCCGATATCATTTGTGAAACGGTTATTCCATAACGGTCAACCAACTCGTGATGGCGTCCGTAAAGTTTACGAAGGGAGGATTTCAACTACACCATTTGGAACTACACGCACAATGCATGCGTTATCAATCGCTAGCAAAGGGTTAGATTGAAGTCACATGAATACTTATTCAATGAGGTCAAATGATTCACTTGCATGTGAATAATTCATCAGTTTATTTTGACAAACCTGAACCATATTGACCGCTAAAAGCGAATTATCATTTCTACTTTTCACTTTTACACATTGAACAAAAGAATCATATTTTAAATTTGAATATATCTTTTAGATATTGCCTCTTTAATAAATCCCGAAAAAATCATTTTCAAATATATACTCATTGATTATTTGCATTGTCATGTTGTTAACAATTTCAACACAACACCGTAAGAAGATCTTTGAATACATTTGTTTCGGCCCTTACATTTTGACTGACATTGAGTTTGTTTTTAAATGAATTAAGATGAACATGAAATTATATATTCCTTAATTTTCTATGCTTTCGAAAATAAGTCCCGATATTTTTCATTCCACAAGGTCGTATTTTTTTCAAGGTGTTTATAAGGTCTGTGCAAAAAAGTAAGTCGTTGGATGTTAACAGATTTATACTTAAGTTTCGGAGAACACGATTTATATTTAATTTGGTAAGATTTTGCCATAGATTTTACTGACTGCGAGTACTCCTAGACTAATACTTCATGAATTTTGCGTCTTTTGTCCATAGGTTTTTTTTGCGTGGCTAATATTCCATATTCAAACCAATCCATTGTATAATTATGTACGTGTTCTGTGTTAGGATACTGTATTTCAGTCGTCTTTGTTATCGTGTTAGACATTTTCTTTCCTTTACAATAAATGAAACGTAATTATCTAGTATTGAATGTGCCTGACCAAGGGAAAATATTTCTGTGATGGTTTTATTAAGTACAAACATTGCAGCAAATTTCAAAACATACATTTTGCAGATTCAAAAGTGAAAAACTTTCATCCGTCATAGCATCATAGATGTTATCACGTCAAGAGAGAAATAGATCGCATCATCAACATTGTATTGCGATTATGCATATGTGTAATCATTAGCATTGGTGTTTTGCTTGCTATAATGGGTGACAGAAGTTCTAGTTTCAGTTCTATCCAATGAAATCAATTAAAACAAATATCAAGGTTATTATTTGAATTCTTTGAAATATCTTATATTTTCGTATTCAGTGATATTGATATAGCATCGTTATAATCAATTGCACCAGCTATTTCGTGTTTGCTAGAGTTCATAAGGCCTACAAAATAGTCATCATGTTTTAGTTTTGTTTTGTCGGAAATGTTTTCAATTGAAATTGTTTGACATTTTTCAGACAACTCAGTCTTGTCTTTATAAAATGACCGAGAAGGATAATTATTGTGTTCCTCCATAGTTTGACGCTCGTCTTTGTCAATGTTTTCAATTTCTTTGGATTCCTTATTGGAAAGGAAAGGTACCATTAAACTTTGCTGGCATTGATGAACCGTCACAGGAGCTTCATAACTATGCGACAATTGTTTCCATCCTTCTTTTAGAGGTTGATATGGATGCAAATATCCATCGTTTATCATTTGCGTACTAGAATCAGATGAATCGTCCGTGTCATGTTTTGAGATATGTGTAATATCGTATTGATGAGTTTTCTCTTCCCAGTCCTCATCAATTGTATGATAAGGATGAAGATAACTTGTCGTGTCGTCATCTCCTTGGGCACGTTGAGACTGATCAGAATGGATCGTTTGATCCGATTCATTGAAAGATAAATAGCTGTTATTTTCACTTTTGACGGAAACAGACGTGTTGCTGCTTTTGTCTTCCAAATGAATAGGATGCAGATAGCTTGTGTTGTCAGCATTTGTTTGTGGCTCGTCATCAATACTACTTCTATTAATATGCACCATATTTAAATTTTCTATGATCATATTTTCGTCAATTTCGTCGTATATACTAAGATTTGAATTGATCAAAGAATGACTTCTATTTGAATGTGTGTTTTGCGTGGTAGTAGTAATATTTAACTTTACTTTAGTGTTCTGTCTGTTTTTTAAAACCAGATAAGACAGTCCTAATATTACTAAAATGCAGGCAACAACCACTGAATATATAACTATTTCCCTGTCTAATATCCCTGAAATGATAACATGCAATATTATTCAAATGTATGCACGTCAATTGAAAGTATCATTCATTTTCATATTGAAATAACAAAGGTTTACCAAAAACAAAATCATTTTACAATAACAGAGACAATACAAATGTAACACGAAAATCCAAACCCGTTTCCAATATTGACAAGCTGCTAGTACCGAAAATGCAAAAAAAAAAAAATAAGCAAAGCCAAGACAAAACATCAAGACTTTGCGTAAGGTACATGCAGATGTTTTCCTCACTTTTAAAGTATCACCTATCTTTATCATCACTAGGTCGATGCTACTGCTTGTGGTTTCATTCCCAAGGGTATTACTAGATATATGAACTTCTTTGTTGACATCAATTGTCAATGATATAGTCCTATACATTGTGTATATAAATCAACCAATGACGTACATTTCGAAGCAAATGAAGACATTGACATGTTCAAAACAAACCAAAAAAATATATACTTGTATAAAGATTTACAAAAACTGTATCTTAATAAATATTGTGTATACACGATGTATTATTTCAAACAAACAGATGTACGTATTCATGCTTTTGTAGATACAAACCATAGTTATTGTTTTCCGTCGGTGTTGGGTTTGTAGTTTTTGATCCTCCAACTGTTTTTAGTTGTGTGGATCGTGTTTCTGTTATATTTTCTGAAAGCAACAAAGATTTAAATTAGTAATTGTTTTCTAAAATATCTTTGCAATGCAGAAATGTGTTTTAAAATCGTAGGACTGCATTTGCCAACCAAACCAAACATTTCCTGAAATATCAATAACTTGATTTTCGAGTCTTAATAATTCAAAAGATAAATGATATTTACTTTTTGGTGTTGGCATTCCAATGTAAAGAAAAACAAACATAGTATGATTATCGACAAACTATACATACAAGATGTTTCATGTTGTGCTATCATCGTTTTTGTCAAATGCTCTGCATATGTGTTAATGTATATATAAAGGTTTTCTCCAATAAAATCAGACCATATTATTTAGAAAACCTTGTATGAATATACATGTAATTCCATAAAATGTACCAGATAAAAACCAACATGCTTACATATCCGATTTATTTATTAAGTACTGTCATGTTCAAACTAAACAAGAGGTCCTTGGTTAAATATTTAATAAAAATTTACCATTTGAAGCATGTCCACATATCAATCTTGTTTTAATTTGTATATAAGATATAGATATAAGGTATATTCTCAAAGCTGATGTTGACAAAATGTATTTTATATATTTTTGTCTCTTGAAAAATAGTTTATCCAATTTCGGGACGAGGTACAAAATGTGAGTGACAGATTGAAATAATAAAATGTAAACAAAATCAAACTTAATATTTGAGTTTTTTCTTCGACTATAGAAGATCTTACCAGAAAACCTATCGCCCGCTAATTTGCATACAGGTACACCTTTCACATTCTTTAATCACTAGCCATTCTATCAGAAAATGATCATTCTAAATTTGTATAAATTTTTAAAATCCCAACTTTAATCTTCGAATTATCAATTAATCTTGGAAATGGCTGTCATTTTACTTCTAGCCCATGGTTTCAAATGATGCCGTTAGCTATTAGTCATGTGTTTTTTTGTCTAATATGTTCTCCTATTTATTTGTATTGTAGTCCTGTAATATTAGTTGTCATTTTAATGTTATACTTAACATTGCCATTAAAGTGCGAGGTTTGGCATGCCACAAAACCAGGTTCAACCCACCATTTTTTTCTTTAAAAAATGTCCTGTACCAAGTCAGGAATTTGGCCATTGTTGTATTATAGTTCGTTTCTGTTTTTGTTACATTTTAACGATGTGTTTTCGTTGTGTCATTTATTTTCTCTTATATTTGAGTGTGAATTCACATTACTATAAGACGTGTCACGGTACTTATCTTTCCCAAATTCATGTATTTGGTTTTGATGTTATATTTGTTATTGTCATCGGATTTTGTCTAATGCGTAGTCCGTTTCTGTGTGTGTTACATTTTAATGTTGTGTTCGTTGTTCTCCTCTTATATATAATGCGTTTCCCTCAGTTTTAGATTGTTACCCCGATTTCATTTTTTGTCAATAGATTTACGAGTTTTGAATAGCGGTATACTACTGTTGTCTTTATTTATTCTGTTTCCTCGTATACATGATCTGGTCATAACTGTTTAAGTAGCTAATTTCGTTTTTGTTAAATGTTAAAAAAATATAGACGTATATCTAAAGCCTTCTATATATTTACGCAGCCCAATATCTTTGAAAAGTCTGTGAATCTCTGCATTTTAGGGTAAAAATATTTTATGTAACAAAAGATCCTAATTTGTGTATATCAATATATACATATATGTACCAAACATTAGTGAATGTTATATAAAAATTAGTAAATTTTTAAAGGCAAAAATGGCACACCCCTACCAAGATTTCAAGCTACCTACCCCCTTTCCCGTTGCTTATGTCAAAATTTATACATGAATTTCTGATTACATATGCAGTACATGCATTTAACATTTTAAATTGCTGAATAGGCGGATGTGCTTCACTAGTAAAAAATAAACTAAAGCAAATCAAATTTAAGTAAACCATTTTATCAAGACCACTGTCCAATGACCCGTAATTCGCGATGTTTTTAATTCAGAGATTCACTTGATAAATAAAATCGGAAAATCAGGGACGGACTTATGATGGCCAGAAGATTAAAGTTGGAGTTTCCTAGTTTAAAGATTATAATTCCAAGATTAATGTTGATAATTTCAAGATGAAAGTTGGAAATTCCAAGATTAAAGTTGATAATGATAAATTCTACTAATTTATTGCAATAACACATGAACATAATTATGACATTATAGATATTTACCATAGTTTTTGTTATTCGTCGGAGTAGGGTTTGAAATTTCAGATTCTGCAACTGTTTTGAGTAGTGTGCTTTGTGTTTCTGTTTCATTTTCTACAACAACAAAAACATTGATATAATTACATGTTTAATTTACTTTTTTGCAATGTCTATATAAAGCTAGGCACAAGTTTGAAATTCAACACATTGTCCAAAAAAAATTAAATACCTTTTAAGTAGCATCATATATTGTTAGAGATTGTAAGAAATGAAAAAAGTTGGCAATGGTGTTCGTTAATGTGTTTTAGCTAGTCGATGTTCATCACAAAATGTCCCGAAACATCATCATTTGTTATAGCTGAAAAATTCCAGGAAAACCGATGATGTGAATGTTAATGATTAGTATAAAATAGAAGATCTGGTATTATTGCCGATGAAACAACACTCCACAAGAGTTCAAATGAAACAGATATTAACAACTATAGATCACTGTACGACCATCAACAAGGAGCAAAGCCCATATCGCATAATCAGCTATAAAAGGCCCCGGAATTACAAATGTAAAATAATTCAAACGAGAAATCTAACTTGACGAAACTAAACAAAAACATGATTTGAATTTTCTAAGGTGATTTGCATCGATAAGGGAAATTACTCTGCAAAAAGGCAGTAATATAAAAAAAAAATTGATACAAAATTAAAACTTTTCCGCTTCTATTCAACAGAATGTTTTGACTCTTGATATTCTAGCCGTCTTTAGAGTATAATAAAAAAAAATCTAAAGGTGTTTTCATATCTTTTATCAAGCTACAACCAAGATTTCATAATTCATCAGTTGACCTTTATTAGATTTTTCAGCATTTCAAGGTAAAGAATCTCAAAGGAGTAGGTCCGGTAAGGACCGATTTTGGCCTCAAATTTCAGGTTCATCTGACAAAAGATTTTGACCACTTTTCAAACACTTAAGTGTCTATTTCATTTGAATCAATTAGTTTATGTGAAAGATTTGAACTGATTAGTCATTAAAAACGATCCGATTCAAGCTCAAATATGAAAAATCAACCAAATATGCCGAAAAATGTCACTTTTCGGATGGTTTTTGTCAAAAATGAAAGTGGCCGCATCCGTGTTCATCCTCAACCTTTATATATGTTATGTATTATCATAAAATACAACTTCCATTTCAATATTAAGGATTAACACGAATGCGGCCACTTTCGTTTTACACGAAAACCGTCTAAAATTTAACTAAAATGCTAGAATTGTGAAGAATTTAGTAATTTAGCATGACTTTAAGGTGCCAGTACCCGATATATGTTCATGGTATAGTCAAAAATAGCCCATATTTATGTAGAAGAAGCACTCTACTGTTCAATAAATAACTAACAGTTTACATTTTATCAATTTTGTAAAACTGCTTTTATTATTTTGAGGCCAAAAAGGGTTCTTACTGGACCTACTCCTTTAATATAACTAATTACGCATATGTTCTTCTTTTTGTGGTTCAAACTTTCTGTTAACAAGTTATATGCTGAACATATATAATTTACAGATATAAACAATACCAAATATTTACATTATTTTTTCAAAATGGTCACAAAGCCATAAATTTGCAAGTTCGTTAATAAAATGTGTGCAAAAAAAAATTTACCAATAAAACTTTGGTTTTGTTCATTTCATGAGCAGAAATTATACAATATAGCCAGATACGAGCTTACAACCCCATCAAAGTATCATATTTTACATGAATTTTAAGAAAATCAACCAAAAACTGACAAAAATGACTATTTTTTGCGCATTATCTCCCTTTCCAATGTTTAAGAAATTAAAAATGCAAAATTTTAGTTTTTTTCAAGTGAGATTTTATGGGATTTTTTTCTGTGTATATTTAGGGCTTAATGCTATAGATTATATCTAAACATTTTCTATTGCAATTAGTTTGAGCTTCAAACTTAGTTTGAGTGGACTTATAGGGATGCAACATCGGAATGTGAGGGAGACTTCTTTGCAAGTTCGATAATCTATTCGTATATATTAAGAAGACTCGAACATATAAACATTTTTGACATAAGTAGCTTAATTTCATAGCTTAACGCGTCAAATGTACTGAGTGAACATATCATCACCACATTCTTAAAACAATGAGTTTGATGTTTATAACATGATGAATCAGATCCAACGGATCATCTAGTTATAGAATAACTAATTGAAGAAAAAAAATAGGGAAGAACTTTCAACGAGTGACCGAATATTTGATTAATTTTTTTTGGCTATCACATTCACAATAAACTTTTGAATTAAAATAAAGTAGAAAACGCAAGAAATGATATCTTTTTTCACACATTTACTGGAATATCGAGAAGATTCATTACAATTAATGGAATAAGTTTTATAGAACTTCTTTCATTTTAAAATATTTAAATGTTTCTCCTTTAAATTGTATCTATGAAACTACAACATTTACTTTTATTATTTCTTTTATTCTCTTTATAAGATTATAGTATCATATTATCGTCTACATTTACCTGTGATTACAGTTGTTGAGACAGTGGATGCTGGTAGTGTAATTAGAGATGCATTAACACATCCTAAAGCATTGTCACACCTAAAGTAAACGAAAAATAGATATTGAAATTATAATTCTGAAAACTATATACGTATCATATCTTCCGAAATCAAGACAAACACCAGTTTAATAATAGTTGGACAACAAAACGAACAAATTAGCACTGGCTAGTGTATACATTTAAGGTTGCCTCTTAATCGCTGTTCCAGAATATATTTTTTACTGAAATTTTTCATATCAAGAATCACATTAAAAATTTGATTTTGCTTAGGTCAAAATGACACATAAAAGAACACAGTTCAACAAACTACATACATAGATATTTGAAATATTGTGTATATAAAATCATTATCTATAAAAACATTTTGGACACTAAAATTATGACATGTCAGAATGTTTCGTTTTGCATACAGGGAATATTGAAAAAAAATACTTGAAATTTATAATAGATCAATTTTTTTTAAACAATCGTGGGAAACTTTTATGCGGTATTCCTTGAAACTATTTGTTGGGTAAATTTGTCATGCCGGAAGGGCAAAAGTAACTCGCAAACCATTCTATTAAACGACATTATGTAAGGGATATAAGCCGATAACAGTCCATTCTGTAAAATATTGGACACAATGGACTGTTAGAGGTTTATATCTTACTTAAAACATTGTTTAACACGTCGAAAAAGGTTAAACAAAAGAAAAAGCAAGCAAAGATTTATTTTCATCAAGTATGAACATTTTTTGTGAATAAACTTTCATTACATTAAAATATATTCTACATGTTGGCCCGTTTAAACAGTAGCTCAACTTAAAAAAAAGAAGAAAAAAGGTAAAGCTGAAGGTAAACAATTCAACATGTATTGCTACATGAATATTTAGACACAGGGTATGCGTACGATGAGTTATGCGTGCGCAAGAACTACTCATAGTTTCCCCTCATAGTTTCGGTGAATACCTTAACATGCGTTTTGTGTTTCAAAATGGATAAAGTGATGAAAATATATTCTTAATTATTGCAAAAAACGAAGAAAGAGATGTCGATATTAATGAGTGTGTTGTTTTAAACTTTGGATTAACATCAAATGTGTATTCAGAATCTATTCAGATACATTATTTTAGTGTGGATTTTAAAGATGATATAGTCAAAGCAGCTAATAATGGCAAGTTTTATATATATTATATTTCAAATGTACTCCTCTCCTATTAGTTTCTTATTTCTTCTCCGGTTTTATTCTTTACTAGGTGAATGAGAAAAAAAAATAGCATATGAAGACAGGTTCTTGATGATCCATATTATGCATTTATTTCAAATATATAATTAATATGAGCAAATGAAGAGTCTACAACATGCAATCAGTTTTGTTCTTTAGTTTGAATTTTCAAGGGACTGTTATTGTTTACCCAAAAGGTACCACCTGAAAATCGCCTCCCCTTTTTTTTCTTTTATTTTTTATCTTTCTTCAAAGTCGTGTCGCTCTTTTATTGTTTTTTTGTGTATTGAATCCCTTGTGGTTTTTCTAATGTTACCAAAACGTGATTTTGTCTCGATTTTCTTTAAAAAAAAACTTTTATAAAACGATCACTGCGAACAAAGTGCGAACAAAGTGCGAATCGGACACACGATCGGTTTGTTTGACAGATAAAATATGGTTATGTATTCCTTTATTCTGCTTCCCATATTCATCCTCGTTGATTGGCGAAGTGTTGCATTATATTCATATTAAAGCAATAATATCAGACTTTAAAAACAACAACTTGCAAATCAACGCCTAAACCTGAAAATTATTAAAAAAACAACCTATAACAGCCCCCTAGTTCATGAAGGACGTTCTAGATTCGCACTTTGTACACAGGATAAGGATTAGGTTGATCATGACATTTGTATAGCGGCATGATCTTTCAAATTACTTTATTGATTTTTTCAATTTGATTGTAGTTTAAAATGATGGTAGGAAGAATAGGAGCTACACCAGAGGTCATTTTTTTTAACCTGAAGACGGACGAAGATAAATATTTGAAAAAAGAAAAGTTGAGAAAAATGGCTGTGATATAAGTATTGGGAGTGCTAAAAATTTATTTTTTCCCTCAAGAACCCATTTTGATGAATGACAGAATTATTGTATTGGAAGGCGACAATAAAATGTTTTTTTTAATTGTCACTTGTTC
>CM034360.1:57316005-57332739 GCA_019925275.1 Mytilus edulis | reverse complement strand
TTTCAACTTTGGCATTATACATACTTTGATATCAGCGTCACTGATAAGTCTTATGTAGACGAAACGCGCGTCTGGCGTACTAAATTATAATCCTTGTAACTTTGGTAACTACAATGTATTTCAACAAAATTATATTTTGATACAATTGATTTGATTTGATTTTTATTGGATATAAATGAATTATGACCCGACTAGTACACTAAATATGGAAGAAGACTTTATTATTGTTAATTTACCATAAAAATTAATGGTATCATTTCTTTCAATTTTTTAATTCAGTGTTTTGCCTATAAATCTTACATAATCAAACGTCCTGGCAAAATACACAATTATATATAGAAAATAATTCAACAGGTAAACAGGTAAAAGGAAGGAAAAATAACTTCAGCCAATTGAATTGCGTAAGTATCAATTTAAATGAACAGTACACATTAAAACGAGTTTAAAGGGAATGTTAGGTTGGGAGAAAATGAAAAATAATTTGAGAAATATTTTGCAAACAATAACCTGAATAATCAACCAATCTTTTTGCTAGAAATTCAAAAACGTGTATGTCTGAATTAATATAGTTTTCCGATCTCATTTGGGGAATTTAAGGCAATATAAAATGTTGGTGTTTTTTATACAGCAGATTTATTTAATTAAGAACGTATATTTTCTTACAACATAAACAAACAATACAAATATTTAGAGCAGAATCATTATTCAAATAATGAATCAAAATCTTATTTTGATTTATTTGGTGGTAGTGACGTTAAGTGTGTTAAAGTGAAACGTCCCCGTGGTATAGCAAATATCCCATTCAGACACACAATCATATCACACAACATAGGCGTGTAGTGTAATTTAAAAACTCAGGTAGTGACCTGCTACACAAGATTAAAATGTAAAATAAATGGCGTATAAGTGTCATGTTTTGAGAGAAGATCTAATAAAGTCATTGCAGATCTTGTGCCTAGAATCCCAAGGTAATTATAATGAAATACTGAAAAACGGTTCCTGACAATATATACCATTAATGTCAATGCATCATATAAGGCATGCTTAGTTTTAGTTTTAAATGTGTAATAGTAGGAGAACGTTCTCAATGATGTCTAGTTAGCTCGGTTACGAAAATTGCTAGCGAATATCCTCTACGCGATTACCAATTAACTCTGAAAGAATAGGGGAAATGGTCTTGCTAAAATAGAATTTTGATTCACAACTTTAAAGAAAAACATAAGATTGACCGTGAAAAAGGAAAAATGAATTAAATCATGAAATTTCATGTAAAGTTAAATGACCTTTGTTGTTAAAGAAAAGAAGATCTGTAATCTTATCATTACGTAACAATTTATAGCCAGTAATATGATTACAAGTTATATCTTAATCACAGTGAAAAGTTTGACATACTATTATCAAAAGAAATAAAAGAAATAGGTTAAAAAATATAGAAAAAGAATATAGAACTTGTGTTTACAAAGTATTCAAGATATAAAGTAGATAATATTTATCATCCAGCCTCGTTGACATGATTTGTTAGTTATACTGCCACTGGTATTAGCCACTTTTTACCGCATGGTCAATACTCCTAAAGTGGTTAATACTGATTGAGTTTTCGTCTTAACTATTAATTCTTATTTAAAAAATTGACCTTTAGAAGAAAGTCATTCATTTTTTGCTCTTTGAACATGAATCAATAAAATTAACGGTACTAATTTTCTTGCACCAGATGCGCATTTCGACAATACATGTCTCTCCAGTGATGCTCGTGGCCAAAATATTAGTAATCCAAAGCTTATATAAAAGATGAAGAGCTATAATCCAAAAGGTCCAAAAAGTATAGCCAAATCCGTGAAAGAAATCAGAGCTTTGCATGAGGGAGATACATTCCTTAATTTATAATAATTTCTATCATTTTGTAACAGTAAATTTTAATAACACAAAAAAATCCGTATTTTCATGCCAGTACCGAAGTACTGGCTACTGGGGTGGTGATACCCTCGGGGACTAATAGTCCACCAGCAGAGGCATCGACCCAGTGGTAGTAATAAAATTAACGGTACTAATGTTCTTGCACCAGATGCGCATTTCGACAATACATGTCTCTTTAGTGATGCTCGTGGCAAAAATATTAGTAATCCAAAGCTTATATAAAAGATGAAGAGCTATAATCCAAAAGGTCCAAAAAGTATAGCCAAATCCGTGAAAGGAATCAGAGCTTTGCATGAGGGAGATACATTCCTTAATTTATAATAATTTCTATCATTTTGTAACAGTAAATTTTAATAACACAAAAAAATCCGTATTTTCATGCCAGTACCGAAGTACTGGCTACTGGGGTGGTGATACCCTCTGGGACTAATAGTCCACCAGCAGAGGCATCGACCCAGTGGTAGTAATAAAATTAACGGTACTAATGTTCTTGCACCAGATGCGCATTTCGACAATACATGTCTCTTCAGTGATGCTCGTGGCAAAATATTTGAAATCCAAAGCTTATATAAAAGATGAAGAGCTATAATCCAAAAGGTCCAAAAAGTATAGCCAAATCCGTGAAGAGAATCAGAGCTTTGCATGAGGGTAGATACATTCCTTAATTTATAATAATTTCTATCATTTTGTAACAGTAAATTTTAATAACACAAAAAAATCCGTATTTTCATGCCAGTACCGAAGTACTGCTTCGATAATGTTAAGATAAATTAGATTTTCCTGTTATACAGAGCGCAGAGTATACTATTGACATAATAATTTTCTATGTCAATTGTGTAGGAGAATTTTTTTGTGGATATACCGCTCATTTTTATTTGTTGCTACGGATTCTTATTAATTTTCCAAGCTTGGCCCCGCAAATATTCATTAACACTTTTATACACAATGGCTTCAACATGTTCCATACATTTTGTGTTGCAGAATATTCATTTTTATTCCGACTTATGTAAGGTTATTAATTTTAATATTTAATTTCCTACAAGGCTAGGATATTACTTTTTAAATTCCTTCTGCGAACAATCAAGATAAGGGTCGAATATAGCTGCAAAGGACACAATTGCAGTTCTGAGGTGTGGACTTTTGTTTTTATACTTCACGTTAAAATACAAGATTTCGATTGTTAAATATGAGGAAGGTGTATTATAACCTATATAATATTATTCATCGCGTCGACGAATGATCAATATTGATCTCTATTTAATATAGATGGTACATGCCATCATAGTTGATTATTTAGAGGAAACGATAAAAGAACATCAAAAGTATATTAGAATGAATAACACATAGAGAAAACCTTGTCACATTTTATCATATTTAGCATGTTATATTGAAAAGGACATATATTTTGGTGTACACCCTTTTCGTCTTGTTTGACCCGAAAGTCAATGAATACAAGACAAACGTATTAAAATCTAGCAGTGGTGGTGACCGTAAATACGAACACTATTTGTTGAAAGCTTTTTATTTCAGAAGGTAGAAGACCTGGATGATTCATAACTTTTTTGCAGATATTTCATGTGTCAAAGATTTCGTTTTCATGTACAGATTTCGAGATCTCATTCTCATGGTTCAATGACTGCTTGAAAATACCTAATTTAAAAACTAATTTATTAAGTAATTTTAAGTAGTAGGATAACAATGTTTGGTACATGGGTTCCTACGACGTCTGCACGTCTACCAGGTATGGTTCATCAGATCTTTATCATTATTTCATAAACAAGTGATAAAGGTTCAAGTTGCATGGTTAAGTCATATAACTTATGAGCAAAAGGATCACTCTTTTTGGTGAATCGAATGTCAGGCTTGTAGGTTTCCTCATAATTTTACTTCATATTTTAGAATTATTGGTCAATTATAAGTTTTATAATTTTGTCATTTTATCAGATGTTTTAAAAGAAAAGTAGACTATATTTGGTGTTTGTAATAATTGTCAGGAGTACAGGTCTATATGGCAGGGTTTATATGACTTTGAAATCATTGTCACGGGTAAATTGGTCAATGTTAAGATTTGTTGGTCTTTTTTTCTTTTGTTTCTCAGGTTCTATTAGCAATAAGACCACTATATTTCGTGCATTGAAATGATTCTCATGTGTGCATATATATCTAGCATTGATCATCTGACTGTAACCTCATTTTCATTTGAAACTTTGTCCTTTTTTCCAGTTTTGTTAGAAAAATTAGAATAGGAACAAGCAATTAGCAATTAGAACTTGCAATCTAAAAATACTGACGGACAACACAAAAATATTAAAAAATGTCAATATTTGAAATTTTAGACTAAAAGCATGCAAAACAAGCAAAAAAATCTAAAAGAAATTACAAGATGTCTTAGAAGTTGATACAAAACAAGTACATAACCCTTTAGAGAGAAAAGAAAAAGATCTAATTAAAAATAATTCGATAAAATGAGATTTTAGCTGAATTTTAAAGCACTCTAGGGACTTGCATTGTCTGAAACCGTTCGGTATATTGTTCAATAGACATGCCGCTGCTCAATCAAATTGTCTTTCACCGTTCTCATTTTAAGAACGGTAAGTAATGGCACGCTTTGGCACGTGTGAATTGACTATTCTATAAGGAACTTTCATAAATCGGCACATTTTATTGTGCATTCTTCTAAACATTTTGAACATTTAGACATACGGTGCTTACATTGATGATGACGGTAAATGCATCTCCTTTCCCTCTTTTTCTCAAACATATTGAAAACTTGTTAATGGTTACGCATAACCTTTTATCTTGCCTGCAACTGATTCCGTCAAAGTAATAGTTATGTTGACTTCCCCCATTCCAGACTATATTTCATGTCAATCAGTTAAAAAAAATTATGAATACGAAAAAAAAAACTCTACCTAGGTTGCACTTTGTAAATACAGATGTTTCTCAAACCATGCCTCTTTTGGTGAGATCTAGAATATTCATAGAAACTTAATTTTGTTTACATACTGGTTCCTAGTTATGTTCTCTGTGGACCATCTTACAAAGGCATTACTTGGGAATGTTACCAGTAAATATGAATGTGTATATTGTCTATATTGAAATCTGTGGTAATCTTTCATTCGAGGAAGGTGTAGTTACAAAAATTAGTGTTAGTTTAAACTCTGAGAAGTTCAGGGCATACAACGTTTAAAATTACCACACAGCCCTGTATTTTGACCTTTGAAAAGAATTATAGTGCAGATGAACTTTCAATTCTAGGATAAGATTTTCAAAACTTCATAGTTAAAGTGGTACAGTTTTAGCCGTAAAATGAGTTCCTATGGGAAATTACATTGTCAATATTTACAGAAATGCAACTATAACGAGAGAGGAACAACTGTGCTTTATATCAAAGTACATCAATTAATTCCATAGGAATACCTGACAAAATGCCGATTAACAAAAGTGAGAGTACATGGGTGTTGTGAGGGATACGATTTTCAGTTTTCACAATCGCAATACCATTAAATAAGTATATTAGTAACTGTATTTTTTTACCCCTTGCATTACAAAGAAGGCTAGAAGAATATACATTTTGAAGCAGATTTATCTAGTAACTATTTAATCAAAGCAGAAATCTTCTGTTTTATAAATTGTATGAAATTGTGGTATATATGTTTGGAGGTCGCAACAGTAAACCAGATTCAAAAAGATCCGCGAAAGGTGTCATTCATTTAATACTGCCTAAAATTTTGGAACAATTAAAAATAAAAAAAAAAAGTTTTGTTATACATCAAATAAATTGCAAACTAAGGTATAAATCTTTACTCTATCTAGATGTCTTAATTTCGTTTACATTTTAGATGACACATATTCTGACGAAAAGAACTACTGATTAAAGATGAACCTGTTTTTCCTTTTAGTTTTTCTTGAGGTATGACTAATTTAAATTTCAAATGTTTTCGACCTTTTAGCATGTCATGACTTTAATTTGTCAAATCATTCGATGCTAAAGATGTCCCCGGTTAAATGTAGTCTCAACTTAACAGGCACACATGTAAAATCTACATAACAGTATCAACATTGTCTACGACAATACTGTGAAGCACTTTATATGATTGTGACAACTTTAAAATATTAGAAATATGAACTTTCAAATTTTTTTTTGCATGTACAAACATTATTAATTTGTGTTTAAAAGAATCATAGTTATTTGCAATTGTGTTTCCTTTTGCAAAACACATGATGAGCGTTATCAACTCTTTTGTTTCATTGGGAATCCTTTCCACCAACGAATATGGCACAAAACAACTTTAAAACGCCGTATTCTATGATACAAGTTTATCATCAAACCATGCTTTATGATACAAGATTATTAAAGATATATTTCCTAGATGTCAAAACAGATGGCGAAATATGTTTGTGCAAGATTTTGGTTGTAAAATGTTAGAGACAATCTGAAAAGATCGGCAATGAAATAAAATAATTAAAATGGAAATCAATTACCAATAATTCATATACGAAAAGTAGGTTTACAACAATAAGATTTTCGAACGGAAAATGTTATTTTTACCAAACGGACAATTGAAAAATGTTTGTTATAAATCATGTCAGTGCCGAAGTACTGACTACTGAGCTGATGATACCCACGGGGACTGATAGTCCAACAGCAGAAGTCTCGACTAAGCGATGTAAAATATTGAAAACAACGCGTTCAATGATTTCATGCATCCGAAGCGCTTTTTTTATTTACCTTCATCAGGAACTGTTTATGACAGGTGGAGTCATAGTTTAGAGAGTTTTCAATCTTTACGATAAGGGTCAAGTACACATCAGTACAGTCAAGTAAGTTAAGGATTAGGGTTGAGTAATATCGAGTTAAATTCAGATCAATTCATATAAAAAATAAGATGTGTTATGATTGCCAATGAGACAACTATCCACAAAAGACCAAAATGACACAGACATTAACAACTATAGGTCATCGAACGGCCTTCAAAAATGAGCAAAGCTCAGACTGGTCGAGTAAAAGTCAGTTCGGTTGAGTACAGCTATAACCCATTTTAGACTATAACTGGTTTGTAGTGAGATATAAAATTTTTTTTGTAGGTGTCAAGGAGTGAAGCATATCAATTCTTTTGTCCACCTCGGGCCAATTGGAATTTGCGAGCAAATAATGTTTGTACGGTTCCTAAAAATTATAATTGCTTATATAATGTGACACTTCAAGTTAATGTGTACGGAGAAAGATGCAGTAAACCTAGAATTTTAGGTCCTGGTACGTAATCTAAAACTGTTTTTTTCCCGATTTTATAGTAAGTTTATCATCGCATGTATTATCAGCCCTAGGTTCACTATCAGCCCAAGAGCTGCATGGAGAAAAATAACAGGTTAATATATTGATCATTTTACGTGGTTCTCAAGAGTGAAAAGTTCACGGACGTCGAACCCTAAATGTAGTACATTCGATATGAAATTGGTCTTTTATATGCCACAACAGAGACGAAAAAACAGTTTGATATATTTCAATGGACGATAAAAAATAATTCAACAAATCATGTTTAAGACTTTTTAAAAATGCATTTGTGTAATCATTTGTTTGTTTCTGTTGCTTTTTGGTTTCACTTTACACAATATACTATTCAGTATTCAAACAATTGTATTGTACGCTACTTTGTACTGTTTTTCATTGAAAACGTAACATTTAGGCGATATTCCGGAATTTGCCGAGTATCACCGGAATGACATGTACTAACTCTACGAAAAGGCATATGATAACAGTCGAAGCATATGAAAAACTTTGCATATCAACCCAATAAGTACTAATTCAAAAAATATGGAATTTACGATTTTATGCTATTATCATACGGTAAACATCGTATGTTATTTTGTGTAAGTATATGATAAATGTAATCAATTGCAAACAAAGTGAATATAGTTGAGTTATTTTGTTGTGTGTGATAATATGATAACACCTGTATTATGAAATAACAGTTACATGGAAATACAGGAAATGATTTATCTCAATGTTAAAGTGAATATTTCACTAATACACTCAAGTTCCATTGATCCTGTTGATATCATATTTACTTATATTTTTAGGTTATAAGTACGTCTTTCAGCCAAACTTGAATAGAGCAACATGCAGGAACACACGATATCAACCTTTTATTTTTGATACGATTGGGTACAGCGATTGCACCTTTCGGAAATCTCTTTGCAACAGTGAAGGTCAGATGACGTATAAAAATGGCAACACAACATCCGACAGAACCTGTTCTTGTAATACCGATAAAGGATTTAATTTTAACAAGAACCCACGAAATCCATGTTACTGCAATCCCTCAACTGAAGATTGCTCTTGTTATATCGGCATTGATACAAATAACAAATTAGAAAGCGTGAAAGGTATAGTAGTTTATTTATTTTTATTGTCATTTTGGTTTACTATAATTACTCATTACATACCTTGAAACTTTCTATGCTATCTTTTTATATAAACAAAATGTATGTTTACTTGCCGACGTTATTTTCGTTATAAAAGTTAAATTTACCCTTAGAATGCTTTTATTCAAAAACACAGAATAAAGCCATTGCTATGCACATACCAATGCAAATGTTTAGGGAAATGCATATAGGGAATCTATTTATCCTTAGATATACAGACACTCAAATATTCTACTTATTGCATTGAAAACGACATGTTGGAACCAATTTCATTTCTATATGTCCCAGAGATTATATAGCCCCAACCCCTCTTTATAGTTCATTGACCTTGAAACTCTTACATATTTTGCAAAGTTAATATTAATGTATGTTTTTTTCAAAAGAAACGACTTCTAATAAGTCAATGGTATTTAGTATGCAGTTGTATTAACATTGGCACATCTCATTTACATGACAATTGTTCAGCCATGCACTTCAATTATGGTTCGTTGACTTTGAGTATTTGCATAACATAATTATGTAACATTGGTAAAATACTATAGGTTGCATTTATTTTGATATTGACAATGCAATTTCCCATAGGAACTCCTGTCTACGGCTAAAACTTGTACCACTTTTACAATGAAGTTATGAAAAAAAATCATGTCCTAGATTTGAAAGTTGATATGCACTACACTTGTTTTCAAAGGTCAAATATAGGGTTGTGTGGCATATTTTCAACGTTTATATGCCCGAACGTCTTCAAGTTAAAACTAACACTAATGTTCTTAACTATCCCTATCTTGACTGTAGGATGACCACACATTTCAATATAAAAAATATGCATAATCATGCTTATTTACTGGTGACATTCCCAAGTTATGTCTCTACTAGATGAAACATAGTGATCATAACTGGTAACCAGTATGTAAACAAAACAATTTATCTATGAATATGCTATATCTCCCAAAAAGAGGCGTGGTTTGAGAAACAGCTGTATTTACAAAGTGAAACCTACACATGCTAAAATAAACTATTTAGCATGTTTAGTTTTAACCTTTGCATGATCAAATTTACCAAAAAATGAGAGATATCTCTGTGGTAACAGTTAATTTGTTTTATTCATGGAAAGTTGGTGGGGCGGTAGAATATTTGTTCATTATATGTCATTTTCTGATTCTTTCCTGCTGTCAATAAGGTTAAAAAATTCTGGAGTTCACCACATCGAACATGTCGAAAGATATTATTTACTTTAAAAACAAAATTAGCATAAAATGAAGTTGAAATATCATGAGTACCATGTATAATGTTCTAGAAGACCGTTTTATAAAGAAACCAATTATTTCTAATTAAACACTTTAAAGTTGTGGTACAATTTCCAACCATAAGATTCACATTAAATTAAAAAAAAAGTTAATTTTGATTTTACACCCCTGTTCTATTGATATACTTCATAGTTTCTATTTCTGAGAATAAGAGAAGATTGAATACTTGATGCAACAATCATACAAGTGAACGGTATAGAAAAAGGTTTACTGCACCATCTTCTTCATAAGGTATATGATAGTTGGTATTAATTCTTTTGATGTGTTTGAGTTGTTCTTTGATTTGATTGAATTGAAAGGGACTTTCGTTTTGAATTTTCCTCCGATTGTTATACATAAAAATAGAAAATTATATCTTACGCATAAAATTTGAAATATACATTAAAAACATATAGTTTTCATTTCGACTAAGTCTTTATTATACAATGTTTATATAAAGTTTTGATTGTTGAAGACTAATGATGAAACCCAGACGCGGATCAAGCAATTTTTAAAAGAGGTAGCCAACACAGAAAAATAGATGGATTCCGGTCATATGTCCCTATTCAAAAGCATTGATCGTTGAGGGACCGGTTCCACATATGCAATATGTATTTTTGTATATAGGCACTGCCGGTCGTCGAACTTATAATCCGCACACATATGTCTCAGTATGTTCGATTATGCATGTTTGTTAAATGTTGTTGAGAGGGATGGAGGCTTTAAAAAAAGAATGTAGCAATTAAAACACATTGCTGAGTACCTTTATTAAACTGATAAATAAAAAGTAAACTCACAAAAAACTATACTCCGAGTAAATTTCGAGACAGAAAGTCCCAAATTAAATGGAAAAATCGAAGAATAAAAAACATTAAACGAATTGACAACAACTGTCATGTTTCTGACTTAGTTCTTACAAAAAAAACCAGGAACATATTTTAACAACCCAAACGTTTAAACTGTTGCTTTCGAAAAACCCAAGACCATGTTAAACACAGAATGTTTTGGTTAAATACAAGGACATTGTGCTCTTTTGTTGTTTACAATATGTTTAGTATTCAAATGACATTGGTTGTCATTTAAAAAAAACTATTATAATAACGAAATACCTGTAAATAGTTATCAAAGGTACCAGGCGTATGATTTGATACGTTAGACACGCGTTTCTTATAAATAAGACAAAACAGTTGGAGAGCATTGAGAACCAAAAATTCTAAAACAAACTGTGTCAAAAACGGCTCAGTAATAAATACCTGAGATAAGAAAATCCTAAGTATTTAGAAAACTATAAATTGACATTAACTCATGTTTTATCACTCGAAAAAAAGTCGATCTTAACTCTAAAATATTGGACAATTCACTCACAAAACCACGATTCTAGTCGTACACTATACATAGCGAGTTTAAACGCTGTAAAATTATGATTAAAATATGAAATGATCAAGCAGGCTGTTAATAAAAGAAAAAAAAAAACATAACAAAGTGTTGACCTACAGAAGAATTTTGACTATTATTCAATTTGATTGTATTTTTTAATTAGGAAAAATTGCTATAAAGGAATAAAAGCAACAAGACCCTTATTTGATAAAAATTGCAGAGTCATTCAAAGTTCAAATGTTCTTAAGTTGAGAGATTCAGCTTTAGCTGTTCTGATTAGTTTATAACATGTAGAAGCTGTTCAAACTTTGAGCTAGATTATGTATTAAAACAGTTTGCTTTTATTTGATATTTTTCACCAGAACTTACTTTGAAAGCAACCTGTCATTAAAATGTTTTGGTATCTAGAGTTGCTCTTTAAAGATGGGCACCTTTTGGTTACGGAAAACCTTTGATCGTAGACTACAACTAACATAGTTTTTTGACATCTGCTTCAAAGCGTGACTTTGGAACCTGTAATTTCAACTTTTGAAATAAAGGGTTATTTAGTTGTACGGCTTTTAGAATTGATCTATTTATGAAACAAATGTAGCCATCTATAATTTTAATGACGAAGTAGAAATGAATATATATGTCTTATTTCTTTTTAGTATAAAGAATATTATCGCTATTTTGTGCATTTTTCCTTTGATCTCTTTTCTGTGATAATTTTTCTTATCATGCTACTCGCTTGAGATGGAAAAGTATCGCTAGAAACTAAGCAGGCACGTTTCTAACGAAATTGTCATGAAATTTACAACTTCGTCACGGTAAAATAGTGATAAACAGATTATCATTGGTCATCTCAACTCGATTGCCTTTCTCGCTTTCGCCGTCCCGGCTCAAGAGAGAAAATCAATCTAGTTGAGATGATCAACGATAATCTTTAATTATATCGTGCATGATAGCATTTTGAGAGGGAATTCGATGTTTGCTTTACCACGGTTCATTTCAACGCACTTCATGACAATGCCGATATACCAATCAGAAAGATTTTTGGCACTGTTTTGAATAATAATTTTATTTTGTATCAATGAATTATTTATGAAACATCAATTGTTTGAAAAGGACATTTTGTGGGTATAGTCATTGATCAAGTAGACTTGTGACTTTCACAATTTTCTTTAGCCTACAAACAAAAAAATAAGTTTAAAAAACTATACCAATGGAGAACTAAAATGCTTTTGAAATAATGACAATTATTTGGTTAAAAAACTTTGTTATCCGTTATTGGAAAAAAAGTTTTTCTTTTTCTCCCTACCAAATTTACCCCGATAACTTATATAGATTTGGACCATTCGTTGTTATTGAATCTTACGCATTATATTTGATTAACTTATTAATAGTTAATTTTCATTTTTTTTTGTTATCAATTAAACTAAAGGTATGAAAGATAAGATTTGTCACTTCTTGTATTTTCATAAAAAGATCCACATATAGAGTAGATGCGTATTTTTTTAATAGCTCATTTAGGAGAAGAAAAAAAACAGAGACATTTTATTCCCTAACACGTGTTATTTGTTGAAGAGAAATGCTGAAAAACATTTTAAGCACGGCTACGTCAGGTACAATTTATTGTTTATTTCAGCTTCGTCTATCTCACAAAATCTTGTTTTGAACTGTAAGCTGAAGCATCGGAACTTTGGCAATTATTAGCAAGGTACTCTACTGCCTATTCGAATTGTCAGTTTTTGAATAAAAAACTCTGTACGTGGACCGACTTTACTCAGTTCTAACAAATACTATATAGATATGGTATGAGTGCCAATGACACACCTCTCCATTCAAATAACAATTTATAAAAGTAAACCAATAAAGGTCAATGTACGGCCTTCAACACGAAGCCTTTGCATATTATTATGATAATGAAAATACTGTATCTAATGTATATTGCATGTGTATCTATGGGGCAGCATGTCGAAAGTACAGGGTTTATTTATTGTTGTGTTCACCATTCATAGCTGTAAGGGTGTTGCAAATCTTAATACTGCATATCAAAGGCGTAATATATGGAAAATAGATTTCCTTTATAGCACGCTGAATTACTTCTGTCTGCCATTTTTCATTAAGTATAAACGTTATAATAAACGCGAGGAAATGAATTGATTTTTGGAACCACTGTTTAGAAAGATTTACTAAATGCAATTCATAACTAAATGTAACTGTATCGTCATTTACTATATAGATGACACGTAGTTCATGCGGATACAGACATTACAATTTTAAATGATTTATTTTAGATAATAATGTAATAATAATAAGCTTTTGTGATTTCTACTGTAAGAGGTATATAGTGTATACCTTAATCCTGTTTTATTATATAAAATTTTATCAAGGTTATGAGATGATTAATCATGTATTGTCTCTTTGGTTATATAAATAAATGTAAAAAATGTTAAAATGTAAAATAAAACAAACATTCTGTAAAGCAGTTCGTCTTATACACTTAGAATAAGCATTATCGTAAAACAACAGCTCTTTACAATCTCTACCTTAAAGTAATTAACAAAACAGATTTTGAAAGTTCCATGCATGAACAGTTTTGTTCAATTCCAATTTTAAATAAAGGGAACAGAATCATATGAAAAGTAGATTCACAAAAATTCGAAGAAAATTCAAATGCAAAAATCAAAAGCTTAAACACATCAACTGTCATACCCCTGACTAGGTACAGGAATTTTCTTATGTAGAAATGCCGGATTTAACCTGGTTTTAAAACACTAAATCTCTCACTTATATGACAGTTATATGATACAGTTGTATCAAATTCCAAAATATTGACATCGATATGTGAACAAAACAAACGTAGACACTAGGTACAATAATATATAACAAGGGGTACAACGTCAACAGGAATCCCTAAAAAAACGTGGGTTGATCGCAGGTGCTTCTGAAGGGCCAGCAGATTCCGCTCCACATCATAGATACCAGAATTGAAATTTTGAATTTGTGTTAGATTCTAGGAAAGTCAAGTTCGACAGCAAACCAACTAATAAGTCAAGGGGCAGGTATAAATCAAACGATGGCTGAAATGGTACAAATGTTTCTTTAATAACTGACCAAGTTACAATCTGAACTGTCTGAAAAAGGCAGTCTTCTTATACTTTTACAAACGTGACGTAAATTTAGAAAGAATGTTGTTTGTTTCTACTTTGATATGTACTTACGTTTAGAAAGCCAAAAGCGATACATTAAAAAGTTATAAACAGTGGACAGTACTTTTGCTTCAATAGCTTTAGCCTTTTATACTTCTACAAACGTGACTTAACTTACCACTACGCGATGACCACCATAAACGAAACATTAAAGTTCATTAAATACAAAGCAATAAATGTGAATTAACTGACTACAACGCGATGACCACCTGCAAAAAGTTTAAGTTTTCCTTAAAGCTTAAACATGGCTCCGTGTTGAAGGCCGTACATTGACCTATAATGGTTTACTTTTTTAAAATTGTTAATTGAATGGAGATTTGTCTCATTGTCACTCACACCACATCTTCCTATATCTATGTACTAACTCACGTTATAACAAATATATATCTGCGAGTTAAACTTTAACACATATGATAACTTTACTGTCCATTTGTATATAAGTATTTCTGTATATAAATATTATATTGAACATTAAAGTTATATTAAAAATAGGCACTGCATAGTGATACATTTGCACCAGACGCGCGTTTCGTCTACAAAAGACTCGTCAGTGACGCTCAAATCAAAACATGTAAAGGACCAAATTCCGTTGGTCAATATTAAAAATCAATTAACCGAAACAAATCCAAGTTACACATCAAAATCGAGGAACACACATCAACAATAGAAGAAAACAACAGGACAACAGAAAAACTGAACTTCAACTTGAACAAACTCCTGCATTCCTATCAATGTATGAGACTTTTGAAAATAGTGGAACTAAATACTTTTTGAGTGTCAAACATTCGTTGGAAGTACTTGATAGATTGCATGGTTATATTGGTAATTTGCCTACCCTACAATGTATATAACACTTTGCGTCATATTCTTATTAGAACTCATTTTTAACCTTACTAAATGGATATTCAAAAAGTCAAAATGCGAAGATATATTGTCAATCTCTTTTAGGTAGTTTGTAAGTAACAACAAAAAAAACCCATGTCAATTAGACATGCTTGGATACTATAAATGCCCTTGAATTTTTACTAGATAACATGTTGTATGGTTATGAGTAACAACTGATGGATAAAATCGGCAAAGAACTCTCGAAATAAATAAATATACTAAATAAATAAATGATTTGGAAAATACGTTGAAGGTATATAAAGTCATGAGATTTCTGAATGCAATTAGGTTCTATCCTGGCACTCTGGTTCTAAACCTTGGTTCCACCTGGGTTTTTCTGGTTCTGAACCTTGGTTCTATCCGAGTTCTTTTGTTCGAAAGCATAGCAATTGGTTCAACATCCGGGTTGTTTGGTTATAGCAACCCAACTTCTTGATTCCATTTGGATTCTGTTTCAATGTTCCCGTTGAACTTGGAGAAATGATAACCGCAAGTATCCGATTATAAAGATAAAGTGGGTCAAAGACGCTAAAATTGTTTTATAGCATTAAACATTTCTACATCGACAGATACATATAATAGAGCTGTAAGGTATTTATCTTCTCATTTTAATTATTTTGATACGAAAACCAGACAAAAATAAAGCATCGTATAGATTTCAAAAATAATACAAAATATACAGTATATCGAACATCCTTTTATTCAAATCAGTCGTTCCATTTTCATGTATTTTCCTTTACTCATCCCTTCTTTCCCTTTATATTTCTAGAAGTTTTAAAACCACCCAATTAGGACATGTCATGCAATTGGCCAAAATATATGCATCTAGCCACTTGACGACTTGCATATATATTTGATTGAAAATTTATTATCAAGTTCGACTAGATTTTATTTAATTGGCTTTTTAGTGTCAGATTTGACAGAAGTACATGTGAAGTACATGTAACAAATCGTTTTGTTCAAAACAGAATGTAATAAGACATATAAAGAGAAAGTGATGATCAATTTAAGTTTGTAAGCTTTAATTCGTTGAAAAATAAGCTATGAAATATTACAAAAATTTATATGTACAATAAATTTGTCAAGTTTGACACTCCCTGTGAAGGGCATGCATATAATGAGGGTGCCTTCAACAATGAGCATAGTTCATACCGCATAGTCAGCCGCAAAAGGCTTAAATTGCATATAGTATAAGAAGAAAAAAACCAAGACTCAAAAACTTAGCTTTGACCACTGAACATAAAAATGAGGTCAAGGTCAGATGACACCTGTCAGTTAAACATGTACACCTAACAATCATTCAATTTACCAAATATAGTAGACCTTTTGAATACAGTATAAAAAAACCAGACCAAAACACAAAAACTTAATTATAACCACTGAATCATGAAAATGAGGTCAAGGTCAGATGACACCTGCCAGTAGGACATGTACACCTTACAGTCCTACTTAACCTTGTTTACTTATCCATGAAATGAGGTCGATGCCAAGAGCAAACTGTATGACCGGCAAGAGGATCTGGCAAAGTAAGCACATACCAAATATATATATCTTATTCTTAACTTCTTTTCAAGTTGTCACTGAACCATGAAAATGAGATCAAGGACTTAGACATGTTAGTGACGGAAACTTCGAAACACTAGGCATCTATATAC
>CM034360.1:57294902-57315905 GCA_019925275.1 Mytilus edulis | reverse complement strand
CCCCTCGTATGTAACATATTGGGGACAAATATGGACACTATATTTGTATATGACGACACATGCAGAAAATGGTAAATTAAAAAAGAACCAGCAGGTAAAAAAATGAGCAACCAATTTCCTGTGTATTATGCTTTTTCAAGGAGAACAAAAAACCAGTCCATCTGCCTGACCTTGACCTTTGGACTTGAACTTAAAAAATGTCAGATCATTACAAGGAGGAACAATATACCAAATGTGGTTAAAATCTTTTGAAACATATTGGTTTTAGAGTGTCCACAAGGGTGATATTGCCTTTTATTACAACTGTCACTGTGACCTTGACCTTTGAACTTTTAAGTTTATATAATTTAAATGCATCGTAAGCTGTACACATCTTAGACATCGCATGGACATCGCGCCATCATCGTAATCCATCGTGTAGCCTTCGTAATCCATCGTATAGCTGTCGTGATCCATCGTGTAGGCTTCGGCTGAGATATGAAGCTGAAATACCCGTCTTCGGTTAACCTTCGTATGTCCATCTTTTGCTATCGTATATAATTTCGGCACCATCGTATAGACTTTGTTATTCATTGTACTTGCTTCGGTCACTTTTTGGTATTTTAACGAGATCGGGACCAACTTCGTACGAACTTACAATTTTCGTATTCGGGTGTCCATTGTATATAAAAATCGGGACAGTGTGACGCGAACATAATAATTACCTATGTAAAAGATTTATATAAAAGAAAACGGGGTCAAAATTTGATAATACATCTAAATGGATAAAACCAGAGGATTCCGAAAATCTGATAGAAATTCAAAAACATGACGAGCACAAACCCTTAATTAGACATTTTGTTTTCGTGTTTGAAATGTTTACCGTTTGCCATTTCGGGGCCTTTTATAGCTGACTTTACGGTATGGGCTTTGCTCTTTGTTAAAAACTGTACGGTGACCTATAGTTGTTAATTTATGTGTCATTGGTGTCTTGTGGAGAGTTGTCTCATTGGCAATTATACCACATCATCTTTTTTAATATATAAATAGAAATAATGATAAGTCTTGTTCTTTATATGGTCTATTATACTATAAAGTAGGAAATCCATTTCATAGTAATTGACGTATAATGAAAAAAGTAAAGCAGAAAGAACTTCCCCTTGCATAAGACCAACTGAACTTGTTATCTGCTGAGAATAAAAAAGACTCAGTTTTCACACACACTTTTTTTACTGTAAAATGCATTGATTTTTAAACAGACAGTAATTAGCCTGTTATACCAACTCATGGCAGGTTCAACCTTAAGTTAAGTCTTGATACGGAGTCAAATTCCTAGTGGTAGTCAATAAAGTAGTAATGTAAACATTTTGTTTCTTGAAAAGTGCCAAGTGTCAACAAACAATAAATTGCATTAACAGTGAGGCTACCAGGGTGAGATCCAAATTGCGCATCGGTGATAATATTATTATTCTCAGACTATCTAAATAGATTTAAATTTATAAAAGATATAAACACTTTCGCTTAATTACTGACCAAACTGATTCCCCAATAGTTCGCTGGATCGGACAATTCACCTTGTTTAAATACAGTAAATAACGTTTCTCAAAGATTTCAAAAAAATGTCCTGACGCTAATATCCTATTTGATATTTACTTTAAGAGCAGTACCAGAATATCATTGAATTAAAGAATAACTCGTTAAATGTATCATCATATGTGAACACTAATTTTGATACTTGGCTATTTGATTACTGATCATTACTATGATGTTTATTATACCATAATTTGCTTGATTTTGCTTCAAAATCAATGAAGAAACTGGAAAGATACTTCCAAAACAGTATAACGTTTAGCAATGACATAAAAACTGTTTATTAACGTACAATGTAACTTGTATTGATATATAAAAAAAAAATGCTATCACATTTAAAAAGTATCACATTCATATTAAAATTTATAGCATTTGTTTATTTATGTACATAAGACCAACACAGCGCTTCAAATTTTACACCGAAATAATCTCTGGCTTTTAGTTTAATATTGAATAATTGTTTAGACTGAATCAGTTGTTGAACAGCGATATACTACTGTTGCCTTTATTTATTACTTGTATTTTAAGAATATGTTTAAAAGTTGACATTTTCATAATTTTTTGTTGCCAAAAGCAACTTTTTTTCGCATGTTGTGTCTGCACATTTACAATTCATATTTGACAATATCGCTATTTGATATAGAAACATTTTTATCGATTTGCTTTTTCATAGACTGATTATTAAAACAGTAGAAAAATGTCGGTATTTACTTCAAAAGCTCACAAAACCTTGATACAGACTTGTTTTAAAGGGATATAGTTACGATTATGTTGCCAGGCCATTGAAGATGACATATTCTAGTTTCAATATATATTCACTTATAAGGTCTTTGCATCGGAAATAAACACATTAATTTTAAAACCAGTTGTTGGCATGATATGGGTCATGTTCTTCTCATATATGTTATGATGGTATAATACTAAACCGCTGAGGAAATTTGATTGATATTCATATGATGAAGACATACTCTTTCAATCAGTTGAACTAAGATCTGGAGCTGGCATGTTAGTATGTTCCAGTACTCTTATGCTAGTTAATGTATCATTGGCATTTTTTTCCCTGTTTTTACCTCTTCGGACATCGGACTCGGTCTTCTTTCAAACTGAGTTTTACTGTGCGTATTGCTATGTGTGTCTTCTTTATACATTGACTTGAGGTATAGGGGGCGGTTTTAGATCTCACAAAACATGTTTAACCCCGTCGCATTTCTATACCTATAAGTAATCACTCTTTCACCAACATTCCAACCGACTCCATTTTCAGAAAACGACATCTGCAACAAACCTCTTTAAAAAAAGAACCAAATACAATGAAGGTTTCAACTATGTACTGGTTTCCGAAGCTACACAAACACCTTACAAATATAGATTTACTTCGTCTTCATGCCATTGTTCCACTACTAAATTGTCTATTCTTCTCCCTAGTTTACACTTGGTACAATCAAAAACCTGATAATAAATTGTTTAATTGAAGCCTTTGAAATTAGTGGAAATAATTACTTTCGGAGTGTCAGAAACTCATTGGAAGTACTCAATAAATTGCATGCTTATATTTGTGACTTTGAATTTATTCAAAGTTTTGATCTTTCTACCCTATATACCACATTGCCTCATATTCCCATTATAACAAATTCACACACCTTATAACATGGGCATTTAAAAAGTCAGAATGCGAATACATATTATTCAAACAGTTTTAGGTCTTTTTTAATAGCAACAAACAAAAGACCTAGCTCAATTGAACATGCTTTGATACTATATCTGCCCTTGAATTTTCACTAGATAGCATTTTTGTTCGCTTTGGAGATTTTTTATATCGTCAGGTTATCGGAATTCCAATGGGGGGCTACCTGTGCACCACTTGTTGCTGACCTGTTTTTGTATTGCTTTGAGTTACAATTTATGATTAAAATCAGTAAAGACCCATCGAAACAACATCTGATACAAACATTTAATAATACTTCTAGATATTGTGATGATATATTCGCTCTCAATAACGACGACTTCAGTATTTGTACTTAAGTAATTTATCCTGTTGAACTTACTTTAAATAAAGCTAATACTAACAATGACCACTGCCCATATCTCGATCTTGATATCTATATCATAAACGGAAAGCTTAATACAAAAACTTATGATAAAAGAAATGTTTTTTCATTTCATATCCTTAAAATTGAGAATCGAAATGGGGAATGTGTCAAAGAGACAACAACCCGACCAAATAAAAAACAACAGCAGAGGGTCACCAACAGGTCTTCAATGTAGCGAGAAATTCCCACATCCGGAGGCGTCCTTCAGTTTGCCCCTAAACAAATATATACTAGTCCAGTGATAATGAACGCCATACTAATTTCCAAATTGTACACAAGAAACTAAAATTAAAATAATACAAGACTAACAAAGGCCAGAGGCTACTGACTTGGGACAGGCGCAAAAATGCGGCGGGGTTAAACATGTTTGTGAGATCTCAACCCTCCCCCTATACCTCTAACCAATGTAGTAAAGTAAACGCATAACAATACGCACATTAAAATTCAGTTCAATAGAAATCCGAGTCTGATGTCAGAAGATGTAACCAAAGAAAATAAACAAAATGACAATAATACATAAATATCAACAGACTACTAGCAGTTAACTGACATGCCAGCTCCAGAGTTCAATTAAACTGACTGAAAGATTATGATTTCATCATATGAACATCAGGCACAATCCGTCCCGTTAGGGGTTTAGTATCATACCATCATAACATATATGAGAAGAACATAACCCGTGTCATGCCAACAACTGTTTTTAGAATAAATGTGTTTAGTTCCGATGCAAAGACCTTATCAGTGACTCAATATTAACGCCAAAATATGCAATCTTTAATGACTTGACAACAGTATCGTAATTATATCCCTTCTTAATAAGTCTATTCAAAGGTTTTGTAAGTTTCTGAGGTGAATACTGACACCTTTGTGCTTTATAAAGAATATTACCATAAAAAATTGGATGTGAAATACCTGAACGTATAAGAAGTCTGCATGTTGAGCTATATTTACGAATGATGTCTTTATACCGATGATAAAATTTAGTAAATGTTTTGACTAGTTTGTGATATCGAACACCCTGGTGTTATAATTTTTCAGTAATACATAAATTTCTCTCGTTAAAATCTAAAACATTGTTACATACACGAGCGAATCGTACAAGTTGAGATATATAAACACCATAAGATGGTGACAAGGGAACGTCACCATCTAAAAACGGATAAGTAACGATAGGAAATGCAAAATCATCCCTTTTATCATAAATTTTAGTATTCAGCTTTCCATTAGTGATATAGATATCAAGATCGAGAAAAGGGCAGTGGTCATTGTTAGTATTAGCTTTATTTAAAGTAAGTTCAACAGGATAAATTTCATTAATATACATACTGAAGTCGTCATTATTGAGAGCCAAAATGTCATCCAAATATCTAAAAGTATTATTAAATTTGTTTATCAGATGTTGTTTCGATGGGTCTTTGCTTATTTTTGTCATAAATTGTAACTCATAACAATACAAAAACAGGTCCGCAATAAGTGGTGCACAGTTAGTCCCCATTGGAATTCCGATAATCTGACGATATACGGAATTTCCAAAAGCGAACAAAAATGTTATCTAGTAAAAATTCAAGGGCATATATAGTATCAAAGCATGTCCAATTAACATAGTTTTTTTGTTTATTGCTACTAAAAAATGACCTAAAAGAGTTTGAACATATATATTCACATTCTGATTTTTTGAATGCCAATTTAATTAGGCGTGTGAATTTTTTCTTAATGAGAATGTGAGGCAATGTGGTATACAGGGTAGAAAAATCAAAACTTTGAACAGATTCAAAATCACCAATATAAGCATGCAATTTATCAAGTACTTCCAACGAGTTCTTGAAACTCCAAAAGTATTTTATTCCACTATTTTCGAAGGCCTTATTTGAACAATTTATTATCAGGTTTTTAATTGTACCAAGTGTGCTTGTAAAGCGGTGGCTAAAAGTTTATGTTTGTTACAGATTTCGTTTTCTGAAAATGGAGTCAGTTGGAATGTTGGTGAATTGGTGATTTCCTTTTTCAGAACCTCAATGTAAAATTTACGCCAAACAATAATAATATTATTAGCAGCTTTATCTGCCGGGACAAAAACAAATTCCTTGACTAGTTCTTTTAGTTTATGTTTGATACGAGAAATAGGTTTATTGTGGTTATTGTTTATAGTAAAATGTTCCTAACTATAACCAGTTGTTGGCATGCCACGGATTATGTTCTTCGCATGGTATAATACTAAACCCTGACGGGAGGGATTGTGCTTTTTATTCATATGATGAATACATAATCTGTAAATCAATCTAATTGAGGTCTAGAGCTGCATGTCAGTTAACTGCTAGTAGTCTGTTGTTATTTATGTACCCTTGTCATTTTGTTTATTTTCTTTTGTTACATCTTCTGACATCGAAATCAGACTTCTCTGGAACTGAATTTTAATGTGCGTGTTGTTATGAGTCTCCTTTTATACATTTGCTAGAGGTATAGGAGAGGGTTGAGCTCTCATAAACATGTTTATCCCTGCCGCATTTTTGTGCCTGTCCCTAGTCCAGAACCTCTTGCCTTTGTTAATCTTGTATTATTTTTTATTTTAGTTTCTTGAGTATAATTTGGAATTTACTATGACGTCCATTATCTCTGAACTAGTATATAAATTTGTTATGGGGCCAGCAGAAGGTCGCCTCTGGGTGCGGATTTTCTCGCTGCATTGAAGACCTATTGCAGACCTCCTGCTGTTGTCTATTCTATATTCGGTTTGTTGTCTCGTTGACATATTTCCCATTTCCATTCCCAATTTTATTGTCCAAATGGAAGTCAGGATCCGCTTGCCTTTGTTTAGTCTTGTATGGTTTTTATTTTTAGTTTCCTTTTTACATATTTCGAAGTTGTGTATAACTTTCATTATCACTGAACAAGTACATTAGTTTGCTTATGGGCCAGCTGATGCAAGCCTCCGCTGTTTGTAAGACCGATTGGTGGCTTCCGGTTGTTTTCTGATCATTTGCTAGGTAATTGTCTCTTTGACACGTTCCCCATGTCAATTGTCAATTTTTATATAACGGACTATATAAATCATTTTCCTTTCTTAACACCGGATGTTTAAAGAAAATTGAACCTGGGTTTCTTTACTTTACTACTGGAAGCGTTAAAAAGACAACAATACATAACGGCTATACAATACAAATAAACAGTGCAAGGCGATTTGGTGCAACAATGTTTCTCAGTAGCATTAGTTCGAATCCCGGTAAGGGAAGAGCAATGAAATTTACAGATCTCACATTGTTGGACAATTGTTTAGACGAAATATATATACAGACTGTGTTTTCAGCCTTGTATCATCATCACTGGTCATCTGATGAATGACATCTGCCTCAGAGTTTTCAAAGTTATATACTTATAATATAATTATTTGTTTGACTGCATCCTACATTAATTTGTAAAATCCTTCACGATAGAAAATTGAGCTGATCTGAAGAAAATCCATCTTCATGCCTTGTATATCATGTACTGTGTTACGACACTAGAGTAAAACTGACGAGGAAAGGCTTTGCCCGGCCATTGAAAGCTTTATCATTGTAAATCCTAGGTGATAGAGTGGTATTGCGCGTCGGGCACAATGCTAGGCGATTTGGTGCCACGTACATTAGAAGCATGAATTCGAATCCATGACAGGGAAAAAACGAAAATTTTCGAAAACAGATCTGACATTGTTGGGCTGTTATTTTAAAGTATGCAGAATGCGTTTCTGCCTTGTATCATTACCACTGGTTATTGCCATCACTAATGATAAGATTGATAAAATTTGTCCTCGATGTGTCACTGGTTCAGTCGTACTTATTGTATATATACTTTAAATTGAATTATACGTCCACACTCAAAGAAATAGAAAAATAAAAAAATAAAAAAATGCTCTTCATATCCTTTGGTTTTCTACATCTTTGTGATAATCATAAATGATATTGAATGTTACTAATGGTAATGTAACGTCAAGATAATTTGTCCATAATATCACATCAAAGGGACTCAATCCTTACACAAGGAGTGTCTTACATGTAAAGACTTCGATTTTTTTTTTGGATGAACAAATTTTCTTTATTTGTTCTTATATCTTAAGTGAATTTGTCGTCGCATTGGAAGAATGGGTAAACATAGTATTTTGGTAAGTAATTGGTTGCGCATTAATCCATGAATTCTCCAACTTCAGTCATCCTAGTTTCTGGAGTTCGGATGTGTTGACGGTGAACTGTAATTTGTTTCCGTAATTTGTAACATTCTATACCAAAAATACTAAAATTTGATAAATTATTTTTATAAATACCACAATTTGAACGTCCGCATTTTTGATATTTTTTCCATATTAACAGCACATGCCAAGATTAAAATTTAAGTATTTAAGGAAGTTCGGTCCTCTGTTACAAAATAACCAGCATTTTAAAAGACTGTTATAAATATATAAATAATGAAACTAAAATAGCAGAAAAAAGTGCTTGCTTTACTTTGAGTTTCAAAATAACAAGCTTTTAATATTATTAGTTTATATTGATAGAGTATTCATAAACGAGCCGAAAGAGCGAAAAACATATAGAGGTCCGTGTCCTTGTTTTCGAGATATAAGCCATTGAAGTTTTGGCGGGAAAATGTTCACTTTTTTCCTGGCTTTATCATTGACAAGTTTAAGCTCTCGAAAACTTTTTAATCAATAACAAATATTTTATAAGACCTTTACAGGTGTCTTATAATTATACTTGAAAAGGTTTATAAAATGAAAAAATGGGGGTCAGTGGGCCAATTTTTTAAGGCATTAAAATAGCTAAAGGATTAAAAAAATCGGACAAAATTCCAAAACATGACAAGCTAACATCCTTAACCACTTATATGACAATCAATTGAAATGTTTAATATCAGGTGTAATTGCACCCCAATTTGAGATATGTCACCTATGAAATCCAATACTTTACACATTAAGAGTACATGCCATAATATGCGTGGTGATAATTACGCAATTATGTGAAGTATATTTTATCTCTATTTTGCTATCAATATATACAAATAAAGATATAATTAATCAATAATAAACGATAAACATGGAAAACATAACAAAACCAGCAATCTTCCATGAAATACATATTTCAACTCACGAACTAACTTTAAATTAATCAATATAAAACATGTCAAGGGTAATTACTGTTTTTACCTAGATTTTGATATTTCAGGTTTTAACGAAAAACTTATACTAAAATTTACTAAACAAAAGGAACAATTTTTCGTTCTCTATTTTGTATTTTTTTTTTTTTTTTTTTGATGAAGATATTCCTTAGGCACAATCTAACGGTGTTAACATAGTTTTAGTTTGATATTTATTACACTTCTATTAGAGGAATGACTGTTACATTTTTTCTTTCTGTAAAGAAATAACATAAAAAATGTGGTGCATACTGAATAACCCGCGTAGCAGGTTATTTTAAATTATGCACCACATTTTTTTTATGTTATTTCAAATAGACAGAAAAAAGATTACAGTCATTCCTTATAAATTAATTTTAAATTCCATTTTAAACCGGAATAAACCATGAAAAAACGTTGATGATGTCACGGTCACATGACAAAATTATGTCTATTAGCTGATACACAAATCAACGTAAGTCAATCAGAAGACGCGTTACATCCAAAATAAAATTATAACGTATTATCAACAAATAACATATCATTCCGTGGTTGGTAACCGCAAATCTGATTACCCTTCGGTTTTGTTGCCGAAGTTTACCAGATCGTGACATTAATAAAATATTAACAGAGCATGTGAAAGAGTGACAGATACGTGAATTTCCACGTTTTCCAATCGTTTTACTATTAAACTATTCCTTAACAGTTGTCTTAAATTTGTACATGAAGAATCTTTTATTTCTAAAATATACCCAAGAGCAAGAGTGTTTACATTCTTTCATCACAGTTTTCTCCATGCACTTACTCTGTGCGACGGCCGAGGTACATGTAATAACGAGAGGTTTTGAAGATAAGGTCATTTCATACGTCAAAGTATTAGATTCTGAGACATAAAAAATTCCATAACTGTACATTAATGAAACTTTTAATAGTAGAACGGATTCTTCTTTTTAAGTTCACATTTACTTCTTTCAGAGTAAAATTTAGCCTTTCAAGTATATAAAACATCTTCAACATTTTTTTAAATTTTAGAATTGTAATTTACTTTAAGTCAGGTATTTCGTAATACGAATTATTTAAAACCTTCACCATATTCTACCATAATATAAAGATTTGGTTTCGAACTTAAATTTGGATGTTTCTGTATATAACCTAATTCAAACAGGATAGCGTATGTTTATGTTTAATTCGTTGTTGTTTTCCGAGCACGTAAATTTAGAAATGATCCACGGAAAATTATCGATACTACAAAACAAAATTTAAATGGATAGTTTTCATTATATAACTTATGCAGTGTTATGTACATATCCTATTTTTCTGAAGAAATTTTTTTAATTTATCTAAATTTAGAAGAAGTGTACCCTTTTGTAATTGCTTGCTTCAAGCAAGCAATTGGAAGCAAGCAATTCGCCGACATATTTTCCGTATGCATAGTGAGCTTAGCGTGACACTCCTCTTAAAAATCCGGTGATCGCAATACGCATGGATCTGTCATTAAAATAAACATGTCAATTATCTGATTGAACATGTTAAATACGTTCTCAATACCCATGCTTTTTGTTGATTGTTTACTATTAGATGACAATCGGTAAACTTCGGATTCAAAACACGGCATTAAATGAGCCGCCATACTTGTAAAATCATGACAGACATAGAGAAAAAAAATATAACAAATATACGATATATTTGCATAAAAATGATAAAATCGTGCACAGTTGGATAAACATTTTTTTCACCAGTCACTCGTTTCATATGACTTTAAACTAAGTGCGTTGGATATTGGATTATGAATGTGTACTGATTGATAATAAAGTTTTAGATGTATGATTTGTTTATTAGTTTTTATTTGCTGTGCCTAACATATGTTTTGTTCAATGATTTGTACATAAGTTTGGTCATTATTATTATTGTTTACTTGTATTGCATTTTGTATTTTGGGTTTTGTATGACTGACTATATAGTGTGGTCTTTGTTCATTGTTGAAAAGACCATACGGTGACTTTTAATTGCTTATTTCTGTGTCATAAGTATCTTCTGTTTTTTTTTTTTTTATCAATACAGGATTACAACGGTTTCTTTGAAAAGCTTTCGTCCCCTGGGAACTCTTCATGTAATAATGTTTGAAAGTATACTCACAGTATAAAAATGTGGATCATAATATTGATCTTATGACTTACATATCAACAGACAGTGGAAGGTTATCATAGCATTTGCCAAAAATGTAACATGAAGTTCTTTCCATCCCAATTACACTTTATGAAATAGACATAAGAAGATGTTTTATGTTGCCAATGAGACAACTCTTAATTATTTCTTTGAATTTAATTCGAAAAATGACATGATAATTAAAGGCAACCGTAGTATACCGCTGTTCAAAATTCATGAATCGATTGAAAAAAACAAACAAATAAGGATTACAAACTAACACTGAGGGAAACAAATCAAAACTCAAATCAAAAACTACGACACAACAGAAACAAAACATTAACATGTTACACTCATAAAAACGAACATGTTTAATATAACAGCAACCATTGTCCTGACCAGGACATTTTGATAAAAAAAATTGTAGGTTGAACCTGTTTTTGTGGCATGTCAAACCTCCCGCTTTTATGGCAATGTTTAATTACTCATTAATATGACTACAATACAAATAAATGTGAGAACATATAGGACAGAGAAACACACGAATTACAGCTAACAAAGGGTGCTATATCTAAAATTGAATTCGTCAGACGCTTGTTCCGTCCACACAATATAAAAAGAAGATGTGGTATGATTGCCAATGAGACAACTATCCACAAAACACCAAAATGACACAGACATTAACAACTATAGGTCACCGTACGGCCTTCAACAATGAGCAAAGCCAATACCGCAAAGTCAGCTATAATAGGCCTCGATAAGACAATGTAAAACAATTCAAACGAGAAAACTAACGGCCTTATTTATGTAAAAAATGAACGAAAAACAAATATGTAACAGACTAACCAGTGACGCTTTGATGGAGAAAGTTAGAAAGCCAATAAAAGGTACAAGTTGGAGAGCATTGAGGACCAAAATTTTCCAAAATTTGTGCCCAATTTAGCGAGTGTTTTTTGCTAATGTCTGTTTCGTCTTGACATTCCATCTAGAAACTAGTCAAAACATTTACTAAATTTTATCATCGGAAGAAGGGCATCGTTCGTAAATATAGCTCAACATGCAGACTTCTTATACGTTCATGTATTTCAAATCCAATTTTTTATGGAAATATTCTTTATAAAGCACAAAAATGTCAGTATTCACCTCCTTTGACATTTACTAAATTTTATCATCGGAAGAAGGGCATCATTCGTAAATATAGCTCAACATGCAGACTTCTTATACGTTCAGGTATTTCAAATCCAATTTTGTATGGAAATATTCTTTATAAAGCACAAAAATGTCAGTATTCACCTCAGAAACTAACAAAACCTTTAAATAGACTTATTAAGAAGGGATATAGTTACTATACTGTTGTCAGGTCATTAAAGATTGCATATGTTGGCGTTAATATTGATTCACTTATAGGGGTTTGCATCGGAACTAAACACATTTATTCAAAAACCAGTTGTGGCATGACACGGGTTATGTTCTTCTCATATATGTTATGATGGTATGATACTAAACCCCTAACGGGAAGGATTGTGCCTGATATTCAGATGATGAAATCATAATCTTTCAATCAATTTAATTGAAGTCTGGAGCTGTCATGTCAGTTAACTGCTAGTAGTCTGTTGTTATTTATGTATTATTGTCATTTTGTTTATTTTCTTTGGTTTCATCTTCTGACATCAGACTCGGACTTCTCTTGAACTGAATGTGCGTATTGTTATGCGTTACTTCTCTACATTGGCTAGAGGTATAGGGGAGGGTTGAGATCTCATAAACATATTTAACCCCGCTGCATTTTTGCGCCTGTCCCAAGTCAGGAGCCTCTGGCCTTTGTTAGTCTTGTATTATTTTAATTTTAGTTTCTTTGTACAATTTGGAAATTAGTATGGCGTTCATTATCACTGAACTAGTAGTATATATTTGTTTGGGGGCAAGCTGAAGGACGCCTCCGGGTGAGGGAATTTCTAGCTACATTGAAGACCTGTTGGTGACCTTCTGCTGTTGTTTTTTCTATGGTCGGGTTGTTGTCTCTTTGACACATTCCCCATTTCCATCCTCAATTTTATTATTTGCTTCAACCATCTAATTATCGACAAAAAATCTACTTAACATATATTGGATCACAATGAAGCCGACGTCAGAGCATAATTGATGGATTCACGAAATATTCATGTACTATCTTTCAAATATACCCAAACAGTTACTGTGCATTTAATTGTATCGTATGTCATCAACAATACATGGTAATGTTCAAGGTTGTAAAAATCATCAATAAAAAGTTTGGGTTGAAAAAATGTTTATTTGATTCTAATGTTGAACACGTCAAACGTGAATCAAATATTGGGTTTGATTTGCGTATGCTACTGGAAGGGACTTGATATTTTTATTAGTGTTAGTAAAGCAGTTGTGTGTTATTGAGAATAGCAACGTATATTACCGATTACAAATGTGTCGAGGTTTGTGATTGGATAACAACACAGAGATGTCAGTACATGTATATATTCAGGAAACTGCCGGGGTATATACGACGTTTTTATCCCAAATTGGAACCTCAAAAACGTCATCAAAACACCGGTTAGTATGAGACGTAGTCAAAAGCTATAAAGGAATGTCAGAGGCTCACAGAAGTAAAAATAATGACGTGCTAAAGTCAATAATACATTTTTAATACAAAACCACGCAATTTACATTTTTAATACTTCAATTTAATGTCAAAAGTGTTAATATAAATTATTACGTACATGATAAAATTATGTTCACAGCAAATTAGAAAATCCTTCATGTATGCCGATCATATCAGGTTGGATTTTTCAATATATGTGTTGTAAAAAACAAAGCCACACACACATACAAACACAAAATATAATATCTAAAAACTTTATTGAAACTATTTTTTAACGAAAAAAAAATTGTCAGGATAAAAAAGGTACATTTAAATGTATTTCTCAAAATATTAGAGAAACAATAAACATGTAATGACTTCTGTAATGAACATACATCATGTACATGCTGCATTAAGAATGTTAAAAAAATACCTGCACTGGAAAATAAGGGATAATTTCGTAATATATGTGTAATTCAGGTCTCGGAATAAGGGGATATACACTCTAAGCCGGGAATGTCACAGAATATACCCTGTTTGAGACCTGAATAACATATAATACATAAAATTGAGAATGGAAATGGGGAATGTGTCAAAGAGACAACAACCCGACCAAATAAAAAACAACAGCAGAGGGTCACCAACAGGTCTTCAATGTAGCGAGAAATTCCCGCACCCGGAGGCGTCCTTCAGCTGGCCCCTAAACAAATATATACTAGTCCAGTGATAATGAACGCCATACTAATTTCCAAATTGTACACAAGAAACTAAAATTAAAATAATACAAGACTAACAAAGACCAGAGGCTCCTGACTTGGGACAGGCGCAAAAATGCGGCGGGGTTAAACATGTTTGTGAGATCTCAACCCTCCCCCTATACCTCTAACCAATGTAGAAAAGTAAAGTATACTCAAAGTATGCTTATTACTAACACATTAACAAGAATTAATGTTTTACGAATAGTGCTTTTCATTTTTTCATATTCATTTCAGATTTGAGGTGCTCTAGTAATGGAGAAATTACTGCAGATTCGTAAGTTTGTTTTTACAAATTTCTAATTATAACGGGGTATATATCACAGTCGCGTACTGTGTAATAGAGGCTATATCTTGTTTCAAATCAAAAGGAAGACTAGCTTATCATTAATTCATTAGAACTAAATCGTTTATGTTGGTATTATAAAAGAAATGTTTGATGCCCGTTTTAATCCATCATCCATTTATAAGAAAACTTTTATTACGATTGCTACCAGATATTAAATGCGTACATTTGAAGCTATATCAAAACCGAAGGCCAAAAAAGATCACCAAATTAAATGTTGCCTCAACAAAGTGGCAAATAGTAACAAAGGGTTGTTCCGAGTTAGAAGTCGAAATACAAAATCGATGAACGAATAAACGTAAAAAACACAAGCAATGAATATATTTCATTCGATATGTACACAAAGTGCGCAAATTAACGTGTATTGTGTTTTTGATAGGATCGAAACATCACAGGCATTGCAGATCAATGAATTTGATAACTACAAGTATAATATAGCTCATCTTACAAGTAAGTTAAAACTAAACCAAGAAAGACACCATGTACTATGTTTACATAATATTAATACAATTTACTGCATAGTAAAACAATGTATCACAAAAGTGTATTTGCGTTTCATCATTATGCACTTTAGATATTTCTTCACATTTCTGTAACACTCCTAACTACATTTAAATGAGGAAGGCAAGTCAATGCAAGATCTTAGTCAAACGCTCTTTTTACGAGGCGTGATTCGAACTAACGACATCAGTGCTAACAGGCTATTTATCTTTTCACTCGCTCGATCATGAACATTTTGATTGAGAAGAACTTAACTAACACTTTGGCTAAAAAGCTAAAAATGTTTATACATTCAATGCGGATTTTTTTATATGATTACAAGCATTGTATCTTTCAATTTGATGTTTCTTCATAATGTAAAAATTACTGTGGTGATATACTGTTAAACAAGGAATTTTTAAAAACATTAATATCACAAGTATACCGAATTGACTTTCTTTCTTGCTTTTGATGTTAAAACCGAAAGCACAATTTTTACCTACACCTCAAAAACCATTGCATATGAATGGGTTAATATGATTTTATCAGCAATAAAGAGCCACGTGTTACGTGTAATATATATGTAAAGTTTAGATTTTGTTTTATAGTGAAGCAATTTATACACACATGATGTCCATCCGTGATTCGGTGATTCAACTTAACTTATTATGCTCATTGTTGCAGCCGTACTGTGACCTATAGTTGTTAATGTCTGTGTCATTTTGGTCTTTTGTGGATAGTTGTCTCATTGGCAATCATACTACATCTTCTTTTTTTATATATTTTAATCGTTTTCTGTAAATCACTTATTATCTGCATCTCGATATTTGAAATGATTATGTTTTATATCTGAATATCAAAAAAGGCAAAATTAGTCATAATTTTGTTTGTTGAATTTCAAACATAAACAAATGACTAGGTTCGTAAATTTGATCTATAAAACATCTGAAAAGTCTGAACAATGCAACGAATGCAAAAACAAAACAAAAACAAAAATAATATGAAAATTCGCTTTTATTGTTTTACGTTTTGCTCATTTTAAAGTGAAATCAAGCTTCCTGTATTCACGAACATACCTATACTATTTTCACCATCATATTATGTCAGAAAACAGAATATCATTTGCAAATGATGTTGATGAATCATTTTATAAAGTAATGCAAGATTAAAATACAACAATACTGAACTCAGAGCAAAATTCAATACGGAAGGTCCCTAGTAAAATGACGAAATCAAAAGCTTAAACACATCAAACGAATGGATAACTACTGTCATATTTCTGACTTGGTGCTGGCATTTCCGTTTGTAGATAATTGTGGATTAAATCTGGTTTTAAAGTTAGCTAATCCTCTCACTTATATTACAGTCGCATCAAATTTCATTAAATAGACAACGATGTTTGAACAAAACAAATACACATAATAGACAAAAATGTCAAAAAATAGGGGTACAGCAGTCAACATTGTGTAATATACTCTCACAAACATTGCTATACTTTTCCCGTCTTCCCAAACTGTAAACCCTTTATTAACCTCTCACTTGAAGGACAGTCGCATCAAATGCCATTTTATTGACAACGAAATGTAAACAAAAAACAGACATAATAGGTTAAAATCTCAGAAATAGGGACACAGCAGTCAACATAGTGCTATAATCTTAATCACCATACAAACAAACAAATAGGTAACCAAAAAAAAAGATCAAACAGACATATAGAAAAAGCAAAGTGTCAGCAAAATGTTAAGACAAGAATTTTTCCAATAATAGCCCAATAACACAACGATAGAATATATAAGCAACATTTTCTTTACATTCTGTACTTTTGTGATCCTTTAAAAGTGACCAAAAAAACTGCAAGATAGCTGCAATGTTTAAAAAACCTATTATTTCATATATGTAATTACCATGATTACAATGTTAAATCTAAAATACGAACCTAACCTTTCCTCAAATATGACGATTTACAACACTTAAAGCTTCCGCGTACTATAAATAATTGTAGATGTCAATTGCAAGTGTGTACTTATAAAGTAATTTTAAAGGACTGTAAGCATCTACCATTCGTGCCAGGAAAAGTCACAAGCACATACATATGTTCCTTAAAGTTTTGTCCTTTTTGTTGTCAAACACAGTTCATTTTGTTTGAAAAATTTAACTATATATTACTCACCTTATGATTATTTTAGACTTCGATATCAGAGTTTAAAGGACAAAGCAGATAAGCAACAAAATGTTAGACACAACTATAGAAATTACAGTGGCACAATAACACAATGACGGGATGTATTGTATAAGTAGCATGTTCTTTAAATTATGTACTTATGTGATTCCTTAAAGTTGACTAATAATCTGCTAGATACTGCAATGGTGAAAAAACATATAGTCTCATGTTTGTATAACATGTATAATGAACACCGCTAAGTTTTCAATACAAGCTAAATCTTCCCTTGTCTTAATAATACTTCCATGTATTATGAATAATTGCAGGTGATAATCGTACCATAGCAGCAATATTTGTTTTAATATTAGTTGTACTATATCCCCGTAAGTATATTTGAACGCATGAAGTAAACACGAACTAACATTTTAGATTATGATATTTAACTACAGTTAAAAGAGTTTTAAGGGTTACAGATCTTCGTTTACACATGTCAACTGTAGTGCTCATGTAAGTATAATAATCTTGATTTCTTTCGTTGAAAAAAATAGATAGCTTAGATTATTTATAAATGCAGTAAGCTTCTTTGAAGGACTGCAAGTATCTACTGAGAATGTTTAGGAAACCAGCATATAAAATATATATATATATATATATATAGATACATGTATATGAACACTAAATGCTTCGTCCTTTTGTCTTAAAACACAGTACACTTTGTTTTAAAACGCAACTGAATTTATTTGTCCTCAGCATACTTCAACACTTCAATATCAAAATTTGTTGGAAATAACCGTATTTAAATTCAGAAAGTCAAAAGTCTTAATTGGATTTGCCCTACCGATACGCTGAAAACAAACATGACAGCAAAGGCAGGAATGAAAACATTTCTAGACACCTAGGTCCTTAATAATAAAAAAATAAATATGTTCTGAGGATGGCAACATTTGTTCTGGCAGTCGTTTTCATCTCAAGCTCAATATAACACAAATGGCAAATATCATTACATTTGTGTTTATCATTAATTATTGCCGTATGCGCATGCTCACAAAGGCGTCTAAGATATTGACCAACTTGTATCACTAAAGAACATTATTGCAGCAGGGACATTGCAAATATGCTTAACATTTTATTATGAATGAAAATTCCTTGTTTTAGCCGTTGCAGTGGATTTGTTTTTTACGGAAAGTTACACGACGAATGAATGAGAAACATGGTAAGTGTATTTCATACCTGTGTGTATACACAAATATGCATTAAGCGTTACATTTACAACACAAAGTCAACTGTGCGAATGTGCTATCTACAATGTATTACAATATATCAATGGAAAACTGTAAATAGAGCACTTGTAGAAAGACTTTGAAAAATCACAAGAACCGTAAATAATCGTAATAGTTCACACCGGTGCAGATCATTTAGACATTAGGGAAGAGGGATAGTATTAGTAACATAGTGTCCTAGGGACCTAATACGATATATATGGCGTCAGTGAAGTCTATACGGGGTGAGTGCGAACTAAATTTATCTTATCGGCAATCTTAATAGATGTGGCATTTAGACTAGTGGCTTATCAAAGTGATCAAGTCTTCAAACCGTTAGTAGTAACAACCTACTTTATTGGTTTACAAACCAAATGCCACAATAAAACTTATTAGCTAATAATGATTTAAGGAGTTTATTGCAATCGTTTATCGTCCATTTTCACGTCTGTTGAAACCTTTTAGTCTTTTTCTCAACACCGTGTTGTTTTGTTAAAGTATTGTAACATCACTCTTATCGTAAATTGAATATAGTCCCGCCACTAACTAAATATGAAACCCTACAACGATAATAACGATTATTCACGGTTTCCAAGCGGTTGCTTTTAACCAATATATAATGAAAGAGATGCATATGAGTAATATAATAACTTAGATATCATAACACAAAAAGATGTCAGTGTTTAGATTGTTACCTGGATTAGTCTTCTTTCAATCGATATATGACTTTTGAACACTGTATATAGTAGTATAAAATCCACCCCCCCAAAAAAAAACCCAAAAAACAAACACACAGGCATTAGGGAGCACATATGTATTGACAACCGTCCCAAATTGTCTGGGGCATAATTTGCCCTAATGACGTCAAAAGGAGTAATGTAAAAATACGTCTGATGCATGTTGACCATGTTGGAATATGAATATAACATATGATGAGAACCATTGCAATTTCTAGAGTCAACCCGATTGCACGCCCGCAATTCAGGATTTCTACGCATTAAAAGTACGTTCATTCAACAACGATATGTCCCTGATTTGGAATATTCAATAAAAAAAATCAAATTAAAAAATCAAAAAATTTAAATTAAAAAACAAATCACAATTTTTAAAAAAATATCAAAAATATCAAATAATAAAAAATGTTCGAGGTAAAGGACAATTTTTAATTTTAAGAAAGACAACTGATGACCTTGTATGACCATGTATGCGATTGAAACATAAATATGCACTAGTCATCAAATGAAACCATACACATGTTTGAATTATATTTTATCATCAAATATAATAAAAAGGAAAAACTGTGAAAAAATCCAATGAAAAAACATTCGTTTTCAAAGCAAATGCATACGGTTAAAAGAATTTTACCAAATTGAAATTATCAAATATCTGCAAAGCATTTAAAATTTTAATCAGTTTATATTTAAGTTTAAATGATTTTTTAAAATAACAAAATTATTTTAAAAAAATGCCTTAAATCAACGGTTTAGACGAGAAAGTAACACTCTTAAAAAATATGATCAATAGGTCAATTATTTACCTGGGTATAGCGTATCCAATTTCATTATATATGGGTAATGCATTGCCTTCTATCGATTCTTTTGTTTACTAGTTTCAATTTTAATATATCTCCTAACCGTGCAATTGGATTTTGTTTAGGTCGGTTTATTTTCATTATACAGATTTAAAATAAATGCTAATCATCTTTTTTACCCGGATAAGAATGATTTTTTTATGGATCGAATCAGTCAATCAAATGATTTACAGTTTCTTTTTCAATTTCAATGTTGACATTCTTTTCCTTTATATAACTTTACACGCACTGTTCGTGTGTTATCCATCTCTAACTTAGGTTTTAGATTCAATTCACTTGGATATGGATTCAATGAGGTCGAATTATTTACTTTCTAGTGTATAATAAATCATCAATGCTTCTTGGCTTATTTTGACAATATGAACAATACTGGCTACTTAAAGAAAATAAGTATTTACTATATCATGTATATCACGTTTATAAATGCTTACAGAATAAATCAAAATTTATTTTATTCATATGTCTCGTAGCTAGTACCCCTTGAAGTCAATATTACCCATGATAATAATTCTCTAAAAAAATGATAAAATACAAACAGCAGTACAGTATAGTCGTTCCTGGTTTGTTCCGTAAATGAAAACTGACCGAAAACTGTATTCGACACATGTACTATGGTTTATTCTAATTCAATTAATTATATTTCAATGCACTGTTCCAAGTCGTTTTTGCCTCTTATTTTCATTTACTAACTGTGTGTCAGAAATCATATCTTATAGTTCTTCCTCAGTCATAATAACCTTCCATCATTACCGAACTGAAAAAAGAAATAACACGACGGGTGTCGTATACGGTACAGGAAATGATTAACCTTCCGGAGCACCTGAGTTCAATCCCGTTTTTAAGTGGAGTTCGTGTTGTTCCTTATTTATTATTTA
>CM034360.1:57157957-57294879 GCA_019925275.1 Mytilus edulis | reverse complement strand
TCTTTGAGTTTTAATGTTCCTCTTGTATCTTTCAATCCTCTTTTAAAGACCACCTGACAGTGTTAATTTAATTTACATTAAATAATGCCTTAATTTGACATCAAGAAAACTTGATTTTAAGGAAATTTTAAATCAATGCATTAATTAAACAAAACGAATTTAATTTCTAATTCACATTAGAACAAATCATAAATGTTGGTTCTATCATTATTTTTGTCCATAACAATGTTCCTTTACGTTAACGTAATCCGAATATATCAGGGTTATCGATTTAATCAACCTCACAAATCACAATGTCATAATCCAATCGCTGTGCGATATAATGAAATAAAGAATGTTCCAATTTAGGAATATGACAGTTATTTTCCTTTCGGTAGATGTGTTTGATGTTTTGATTTTGACATTTGATGAGAGTATTTTTTATTTGAATTTTGCTTGGAACTCGATATTTTTATTAAACTTTGTATCTTAAAAATAGTTTACGATAGTGACATTTTTATTACATCATATTTCATTTCAGTAACGTTCACATCAGATTTAGACCCAGATTATTGCATCGGCGAAGGGGACACTCTACAGCTGGAATGCTCATTTGTTCCCAACAATGTTAATGTGACATGGTTGAAAAATAGTGATGTGATCCAACCGTCTGAAAATATAGTAATTTTACAAGCCGATTATCAACACTCTTTAACAATTAAGTATGCATATGTGAGTGATTCCGGACAATACAGTATTACTGTTGGAAATGTACAGAAGATTACAAATGTAACTGTTCAAGGTAATTTTCAAATACACTGTCTGATCTCAATTACCACCATGTTATTCACTTTATTACATTTCTTGCAGAAATCTTTAAAACGATATTGTGTGCAGTTAATTGTATAATCTTGATGATAACATACTGTATATATTGAAATATGAGCGAAACTTTTTGATGATATCCAGTTGAAATATAAAAAATACGAAGTCTTGTTAATAGAAGCTTGATATGATATTTCGTTTGATTTGATATGTTTGTATGACTTTTTAAAGTTTTTGAGCATCTTAGATAATTGCTTGGGATGAAATTGTAGCACTAGCAACAGGATTATTATCTTTCAAGGCACTTTAAGTCTGAACAGGTCTTAATGGACTGATTTTTTTCCACAAAAGAAAACGCCATGATTTTATCAGTTTCCAATCTACGTCCCTTTGGGTTAATATATGATATTCAAATTAAAGATAATTTGTTTTGTTTCATAATTTTAAACTCGAGGCGAATAAAGGTTGAAAATATGACAAACAGCCCTGAAATAGAGTGGTGCATTTGAACTTTCATTTATTGTACATATTTTTTCTACGACACTTCCTATTAAAAGTAGGACAACTATGACGTGAAAAATATCTAATTAGAAATTGACATAATTGCTACCTGTGTTGGGTATTAAAAAGAGAACATGTAGAATTTCGCAAAAATAAATGGTATATCTTCAGAGATTTTAATACAGTTAACTTTATAAATATTTTCTGAAGATTAAGTATATCACATGCCTCAAATATGATTGCTCAGCTTGAATTCACAGTTTACAGTATGCATAGTTTTTCTAAAGCCATACATGTACATTCACAATAATTAATGAGTAAGATTTAATATAATGTGTAATTATGTAATTGAACTTTCATACAGGTTCTAAGCTTTTCATGTCAGCAAACAAGCACATATAGCTTAAATGTGTTGCTTGTCTGTTGTCTTTTTCTCGTTTTTCCATCGCGTTGACAGTTTAATTTAAACACTGAAATAAATGTGTGTCTTGTTTTTTTACGTATTAAAGTTGCAATAGGGGTGGAGTATTCAATGTACTGTAAATAAAACAAAAGGTAACTTACATGTAGTGATATCTTTTCGGCTATGATTCTGTCAAATAAGTAATTTTCAACATTTGAAAATGCCTGTACCAAGTCAGGAATATGACAGTTCTTGTCCATTTCATTTTGATGTGTTTTGTCATTTGATTTTGCCATGTGGTTTGGGACTTTCCGATTTGATTTTCCTCTGAGTTCAGTATTTTTGTGATCTTACTTTTCATGTTCTTCCCGATTTTTCCATTTATATAGATGTACCTATACATCTAGGTTGTATTTTATAAATACAGCTTAATCAGCAAATCAAGCTTCTATTGGGGGAGGGGGATATAATACAAAAATATTTTCTTTTGTTTAAATACTTGCTCCACCTTTGATCACTTAGTTAATCTCCTGATAAGTTGAAACCTGAGGGGACCATAGTCAAGGGAGGGGTTGTACAAAATTTAAGCTTTAGTTTAAACTCCTAGATATTTGAGCCATATCAATATTGAATTCCTACTGCACAGTCGTATGATTTGACCTAATTAAAAAAGGCGATCAAATGAACTTTCGTTACAGGAATTTTTTCCTCAGAAATTCATAGCTAAAGTGACACAGGTTTAGTCGTATAGTAAATTGAGATGTCTGTATTTACAGAATTACAAGCTATAACTGTTTACAGGTTCAGCAAACTACATTTATATATACAAAACACACAACAGGAATTAAGAGCAGATAATTTTTCTTTTAATTGTTTTTTCTCAGTCTTCTTTATTCTATCATACTAAATATATATATACTAAACATTCAATAATGTTTTCCCTGTTGGTTCTACAGCGCCATATTCGACTGACAAAATTGACGAAAGACGCCAAAGAGACATTGAAACTCAGACGTTGAAATTAAACTGTCAACGCAATGGACAAACGAGAAAAAGACAATCAGACAGACAACTCAATTTAAGCAACTGCAGAATGAGCAATATAAACCCCACTATAAAACTCAGTTGCTCCAGAATGGTTAACAGAACCTGCTCAAAATACTTAGAAAAGACATTTCTCTGAAGCAAACAAACAAAAGTACACTAAAAACAAAAAGTAAAATCACAAAAATACTGAACTCAGAGGAAAATCAATTCGGAAAGTCCATAATCAAATGGCAAAATCAAATAACAAAACACATTAAAAACGAATGGACAATATATAGAACTAAAGACTAAACCATCCTTACCCCACCATTAAACTTGGGATGATCTCAGTTGCTCAAGAATGGTTAACAGATACTGCATCACATGTGGCACCCCTTCGAATATCGTGTTTTGTGTATAACGATTGAGTAGAAAATAATTGCAGGCCTGTTTGTAAATCTTTTGTATAACGGCAAGTAGTATTACCCATAGCAAATATATACATTCTAGATTTACAATACAGGTGTAGGCAAATATAATGTATGTAACCAGTAAGAATATCTGCAATTATCAATTTTTTAGTCAGTAAGTGAATAGACTAAAATAAGGAAACTTAGCAGGAGTTACATTGTATAGACAAATCCCTTATTAATTCTTAAAAAAACGTATGTAATAGATGGAACAGTTCATAAATGTCTGTTAGATAAACAAAAATATAGAGTCAATAGAGCATTGTTTTCTTACAATACTCAAAATTGTGTGAAAGTATAAACTAATTTTTGAGGTTTAAAATGTGCAATCAACATGACATTTTCATGATTGCAAATATCAAACAGGGTTTTAAATAGGGAGAAGTTTAGACTTATTAGAATGTTGGCTGTTTTTATTGATCACTCAAAGTAAAAAAAGCATAGTATAATTAAAATTTGACACTAGTAATTAAAAACCGAAATTGTAAAATAAAAGAGATATTCTTATTCTGCATATGACGTTCTGTTGCCATTTATATTTTGTATTTCCTTCAATCTTTGTTTGAGTTCAATTTGAAAACTATAAAAAGGTTTAAGATTAATTGAAATATGGTAATTGTCCTACCGAACTTATTTGTAATTGCATGATCAACACGACAAGTGTCATATGTGTAGCAGGCTCTGCATACCCTTTCGAAACATATGATATTACCCCAATTGTATTGTTTGGTTCTTGTTACATAGTCTTTTGTTTTCCTTGTTGTGTTTTCTGTGCTGTTGTTTGTATGTTGGTAGTCAGCTTTGTCGACTTATTAACCTGTTTTGAATATTAAGGAGCCTTCTATGATGGATCCAATCACTAGCCTACTGCTTAATATCAAACCATCATGTATTTAAAGTTTAGCAACCAACAATCTTTCAGTATATATTGACCGATGACCAATAACACACCTAATACCAGAGTTGTAATAAATGCTTATTCAAAAATGTGTTCAGAAGGAAATTACGTTTTTTTTGTAGCAATGTTTACATCAGTATTTGACCCAGCTTATTATATCATCGAAGGGGAGAGTTTACAGCTTAAATGTTCGGTTTTTCCTGAAAACGTTCATGTCAAATGGTTCAAGAACAATGTAGAAGTAAAACAATATGGCAATGTATCAATTGCCCTTGGTAAACGTCATTACAACTTTACAATTGGTTGGTGTACTATAAACGATTCTGGACAATACAGTGCTGTTGCTGAAAATGTTAGAAAACAAACAATTGTATATGTGAAAGGTAATTAAAATAAGCATTAAGGTGTTTTCATCTGAACATCCTACTGATATTTAAAAGCTCTTGTTATGCCTTTTATTGATATAACATCGTGTGTATGATATCTTATTAGGTTCTCGTTTTATTCAAATTTATTGATACAGGTTTCCTGTGTAAAAGGAGAAGAAAACGTGGTTATTTTTCATTATACGTTATGTATCACTTTCATATTTGAATATATTTCGAAAATTGTTACTTTTCCCAAAACAATAAATCTATAGATTTGAGACGAAAGATAAAAATCAGGTATCTATAATATGAGATTAAACGAAACTTTCATTTGCGCAAAACTTCACTAAAACGGTGTTATCTTTTAAGAGGTTTCCCTATTTTACAAATCAGATTCAATTGGTACGTAACTCAACGGTTAACAAATGGTTAACGTTTTTTAAATGTATTCCTTAATAAATTGGATTTTTGTATTCATCTTAATAAAATCAAGAAATTGAATTGCATACCAACAAAGTCTAGTTTATTTTTTTTATTTGAAAGAGACTTCACCGTTTTTACAACATTTTTTGTTGGATTATATATACTAACATATAGTAATTGCACACGAGACAACATCAAATGGGCCTTGTAAGACATTGCTGAAGCAGAGCTTTTATTATATAAACAAGATATTAAATGGTGCGGCATGGACACGTTTTAGATAATACACATCTGGACAGTTTTATTTGTAACACGGATTTTTTTTTATGAATATAATCAGTCGTGTATGGTCAATGTGTTTATGTGGACTTCAAATTTCAATAAGATTTGAAATTTTTTGTCACATATCTCATTTCTTTTTGATTTTTAAATATTCAATATTGAAGTTGGCATGAATATTCTATTTTTCAAACAACTCCAGTATATTACTATTCATATCAGTACACCAAGGGATGGACAATTTAACTTCAAAAGGGGTGGTTATCGGAGGGGGAGGGGGTAATGAAATTTTTTGATCCAAAAAAGTAATGGGAAAATCAAACATAGTGGTCAAGCAGCTGACAAAATAATGTTTAAATTCCTAATTTTTCGAATACCGTAATAATAGTGATGATTTCGAAAACAAACATATTCGGGTGATAGCGTTGACAAACTATAGAATTTTCTTATTGAGAAACATAAAAACATACCCCCATTTTGAAGATAAATGATCGGCCTGTGATCGGCTCTACTGTTAAATACTAGTATATAGACATGGATATTTTGGCGTTAATATTGATTCACTTATAGGGTCTTTGCATCGGACCTAAACACATTTTATTCAAAAACCAGTTGTTGGCATGACACAGGTTATGTTCTTCTCATATATGTTATGATGGTATGATACTAAACCCCTAACGGGAAGGATTGTGCCTGATGTTCATATGATAAAATCATAATCTTTCAGTCAGTTTAATTGAAGTCTGGAGCTGGCATGTCAGTTAACTGCTAGTAGTCTGTTGTTATTTATGTATTATTGTCATTTTGTTTATTTTCTTTGGTTACATCTTCTGACATCAGACTCGGATTTCTCTTGAACTGAATTTTAGTGTGCGTATTGTTATGCGTTTACTTTTCTACATTGGCTAGAGGTATAGGGGAGGGTCGAGATCTCACAAACATGTTTAACCCCGCCGCATTTTTGTGCCTGTCCCAAGTCAGGAGCCTCTGGCCTTTGTTGGTCTTGTATTATTTTAATTTTAGTTTCTTGTGTACAATTTGGAAATTAGTATGGCGTTCATTATCACTGAACTAGTATATATTTGTTTTAGGGGCCAGCTGAAGGACGCCTCCGGGTGCGGGAATTTCTCGCTACATTGAAGACCTGTTGGTGACCTTCTGCTGTTGTTTTTTTTTCTATGGTCGGGTTGTTGTCTCTTTGGCACATTCCCCATTTCCATTCTCAATTTTATGAATACTACTCTAGACAATGCTTACAATTTTACATTTCAATAAAAAAAAAATGACTGGAAATATACATAAAAAAATACATAAAAGATAAAAATCCCTTTCAACTAACCAATACACGATTGTTTCTATAAATAAAAGTTGTATCTGTGCTATGCAAAGTAAATACAGTTGTGATATTATATTATAAGTAATAATGTTACTTTGGTTTAAAATCCCTTTTTGTCATATTTTCTACAAGCGTACAAAAACCTTCTTGATAAAATTCATTTTACTTGTTATAGTCGACGAAAATGAGATAAATTATCTGATATGCTTTATATTTTCTAGGGAAAAGTGCAACGGTTGCTAGAAAGCATATTTGAGTAAACATAATATTGTTTTATATGGATACGAAAAATATCAACGTAAAACTAATAACAAAGTTGCAACTAAAGTCATTCAACTCATTTTGATTATGTTTCATAACACATTTGTTGACATAACATATATTCATTAAGTATTGTCAAAAGGTCAATTTCGGCTCACAGTTCATACTACGGTTATTACTGTAGCAAATCAGAAAATCTCAATTTGGCACTTATTATACCATCGTCTTATCTATATGGAAAGTATTCAAGCGTTAATAATGTTTATCATGACGAAAATAGCTTTCTCAAACGTGATAGAAACAATCACATATAGACGAATCAATTGATTGAAATATAAATGGCAGTTTCCTTGAATTACATGTAAAGCGTGCATAGTTCCTTCTCATAGTACATGACGACATAAAGAACATCCCTTTTACAATGAAGTCCGTGTAAATAAGAAAATTCCGAGTTTGACCTAAATTTGCCAAAAGCTTGATTTAAATTCCTATTATATTTTTAAAGCTTTGTTTAAACGTCCATTGGAGAAAAAAACGATAACGAAAGGAGCGGACGTCGTATTTGAATGTGAGGTAGAAAAACCGTATCGTGCAGTATGGTATAAAGACGATATTGAAGTTACACCTTCCTCAAGAATCAAATTAGTGACAAAAGATAGAACAGTTTGTCAGTTAATTATCAAACAGACTACACCTGCAGATGTAGGAAAATATCAAATCAGGATGAACAATGTATATAGTTCTGCAAGGCTAGACGTGAATGGTAAATATAATCTTTCATACTTATATTTAACAAATTAAAAAAAAAACATGTTTGTGAATGTTCGATGCAATGCTTATCATATTTATAGAGTACGCACTGGCATGAAGCGTCTCACATAAACTTAACATGGTTCATGAATCCATAAAAAGTCAAGGTCTAATGAAGACACATAACAATCAATAAAACAAACAAACAACAAAAAATAAAAAATTAACATTTACCAATTAAAAATAATAATAATAATCTTTATTTGTCATATAAGTAACAGTATACTTGTGACATAAACAAAAGTAACAACAACAATAAAATAACTGAGTTGAACACACACATATCTATATATATATACAAGTAAAACTAACTAAGAGTCCCCTTTCCTCAGCTCTAAAGACTGTTCTATAAAGGAACCTGTTTTTTTTTTCACTGGAAAGGATTTAGTAGGACTACTAGTATTTGAGTATCAGATAGATTTGGAAACATAGGATTATCTATTGTCATGTCATTAAATGTTTTGTACGTAAAACATTATTAATTTGACAGTAGAGGAGAAAGTGATTTTCATCTTCTAAGGTTTTACAAGTTGGACATGTTCTATTGTCTCGAGGTTTTTTTTTTAGATATCTGCCCTTCTCAATGAGCAAATTATGGTCACTAATTCTAATTTTTGTAAATTAACGTCTAGTTTCAAAATTTGGATATCTTAGATAAAATTCTTGGTCTTGTTTGACTTTAATTGGTTATCAAAGGTACCAGGATTATAATTTATAGTACGCCAGACGCGCGTTTCGTCTACATAAGACTCATCAGTGACGCTCATATCAAAATATTTATAAAGCCAAACAAGTACAAAGTTGAAGAGCATTGAGGATCCAAAATTCCAAAAAGTTGTGCCAAATACATCTAAGGTAATCTATGCCTGGGATAAGAAAATCCTTAGTTTTTCGAAAAATTCAAAGTTTTGTAAACAGGAAATTTATAAAAATGACCACATTATTGATATTCATGTCAACACCGAAGTGTTGACTACTGGGCTGGTGATACCCTCGGGACGAAACGTCCACCAGCAGTGGCATCGACCCAGTGGTGTAAATAGTTATCAAAGGTACCAGGATTATTATTTATAGTACGCCAGACGCGCGTTTCGTGTACATAAGACTCATCAGTGACGCTCATATCAAAATATTTTTAATATTTTTGTAAAGAAAAAGTTTGTTATTTTTGTACAAACCGTTTATTTTATTTTCCAGTAGTTCAGAATAAAAGTTGCTTGTAATACTCTTAATCCAAGTCTTTAGTTTGTTAACTTGTTCCATATTTTGACAGGACACTATTTTTTGTATATCAATATTCATTTCTTGTGTTGGATCTTTGATAAAAGTGGACCAAGTATTGTACTGGCCGGACCAGTGAGTGTAACCAAGATGACTGGGTTTAAGTAAAGATAAAACAATCAGGAGCTGACTTTTATTTCACTACCAATCCAAATGGTGAAAAACTGAAAATAAAATATAATACAAGTTTACAATGTGTTCAATTGTAATTTAAGTCCATTAAAAATACGGATAAACAGTTCGTAGTTATATAAAGCTGTAAATCTTCTTTATAATGATAAGTAGATAAATATTCTTGCACACGTCGGGTTCTGTGTCAATTAAATTATGTAATCGCAGATACGAACAATTTGAACGGTTAAATGTTCATAGTTTCTTTATAACATAGGAAAATATATTAAAAAAGTTCATCGCTAATGTAAAGACATGATTTGTACTGTTTTAAATGTAACTCACGCTGTGGTTAGCCACGAATTGTTCCTTTGGACAACGTGTCCGATGAATGTTCCTTGTAGTTGTGCACACGACTCGCTGAGCAGTTTTCTTCACTCAGACAAATGGTATTATGAAATCCCATGACATGTAAATCAAAAGAATGTTCAGTTTCATATTGTTGTTTTTGACTTGTGTTTTATTATACAACATTAACTGATAAAAACAAGGACGTAATTATGCATGTACCACTGAAATCCGCCATATTGCTTTCAAATGACATTTTGAACTGTGTGTCTATATTACATAAGTAGTCTGATTCACCTGTGACAAACTTATGTGTTGAATAACAAAACGAAAGCAAATTAAATGACAGAATATCATATTTTATTATTTAATATCCAACATTTCAATAATGAAAAAAAAAGTTGTTCAGTAATTGGCAAGCATCAATGTCTGCATATTTTTAAAGTTTAAGGAGGCTTGAGGGTATACAAATTTCTGAAAAAAATTAAACATTTTGTTTTTAATTACACATTTTATTTATTACTTTATTAGTTGTTACTTTATCATATGGTACAAAGGTCATTAGAAAAAATAAATTCGTTTTGGCCCCAGATGACTTTTGAATGTATATATCAAAAATGATATTTTTTGGCATTGAAATTGAAATATTATTTTTAACTAATGGGTGACCTATTTTTTATTTATTTTTATTTTCAAATAAGCTGTACTTAAACTAAACTATTGTAAAATTTGAGCTATTTCTGTTATTAAGTTCTTTTTTTATTTCGATATTACCTCTATTTCTCCTGTAAGTTCAACAGAAAAATAGTACCTTAAAGTTTACAAAAATGTATGCTTCTGTTGAAGGAAGATTGTTAGCGTAAGTGAACGGTGACCCCATTTTTTTTTATTTTATTTTTCTAATTAAGTATAAGATAAAGTTCATTTATATAAAAATATAGCGAAATCCTATATTAGGGAAAAAAGTTATTTAGACCCGTGAGCCCCCCTTAAATTGGGGCAAAACTGGTTTACATTAAATTGTGTGTCCGTTTTATTGGTGAAGCCACATCATTGAATTTCATTTTTGTATCATGCATATTCAAGTTTACAAATTTGAGGGGAATATGATATGAGGGTATGGTGTTGATACTTACATTTATTTTTTTAAGCGAAGGATATATACAATATGTAAAAACGTAAAATTAAGCTTAATAATAACCTCATGCATTTTTGTAATGTCAACTTTGCAAGAAGTAGTTGGAAATACTAAGTTTCTTAATACATGTATATCAACAGATAACCAAGTATGTTATAAATCATCTCAGTACCGAAAAAATGACTACTGAACTGCAAAAAAAATCCTAGAAAATTAACATAAATTTATGTTCATTATACCTGATTAACTAAAGGTTCAGTAATTTTCTAGATGACATAAAAAAAACACCTCACAAACACATATTGACATGTTTCTTACATAAAGTTATTTGGTTTTCAAATGAAAGGTCAACATTTATGTTAGATACTTCAGGATATATGTCACGTAGTTGTATAGTTCTTGACTGAGCAAGTTGGTATATATATCATTAAACTGCACGGCTAAAAAAGAAATATGAAGATGTGGTATGAGTGCGAGTCAGACAACCTTCTACAGGAGATATACAGGTGCAGAAGGTAGAGGTGTGCCAAAATTAGTAACATTATTCTTTTAGTAAGAGCCTTCACTCATTTATTTCATTCGTATATTTCCCGGCGTATAGATCTACATGTATGGTATATTTTTCACATGTTTCACGAAACTAGGTCACACTCATTTTCATTTTTGCACAGTCGCTTGTTAGACAGCAACCATTTGATTTTCTGGGGGGGGGGGGGGGGGGGGGGGGGGGGGGGGGGTTGTTTTTTTTTTCTGTACAAATTTTTTTTTTTCGCCTGCGGCGAAAAACAATCTATTTTTTTCGCGACAAGTCGAAAACAATTTTTTCCTTTCAATTTTAGCATTACATATAGTGGCAGCTGGGGGTGAAACAAACAATTTTTTTTTCTCAGAATCAAAAACAAATTATTTTTTTCTCCAAAAACTGGAAACAAACTTTTTTTTCCAAAAAAAAACCATAGTCCCCCCCCCCCCCCCCCCCCCCCCCAGAAAATCAAATGGTTGCTGCCTTATGTGGAATGATTTTCCATAGTTTTCCTGATTACCTAATCTTAAGATGATATTAATGCATTCTAATTAATATAAATTCAAATCGATAATGCTAGAATTTTCTAAATTCCTACTTGTCAACTAGAATGATAATTTATGGTTTTACTTTCACATTTGCTATTTTTAGAATATATTGATAACGTTTTCCGAAAATGATGTCAGTTTGAAATGACATAATATAGAGCGTTGAATGAACAGATATATACCTGTAGCTGACAGTTCACAGTATTTGATTGTTTGGGTATTATGCACACACTGCAAGTCATTTAGCACACATTGCAACTTACTATTGATATTAATTAAAAGCAGTTACTGTTTAACCTTTTTACAAAACTGCTTTTATTTATCTAAAACAAAACTGAAATCTTTTTTCCAGATACACAAAACTAACAAACTTGCAGGGGACTTTCACAACAGTTTAGGCAGCAATCATTTGATTTTCTTGGGGGGGGGGGGGGGGGGGGGGGGGGGGGGGGGGGGGGGGGGGGGGGGGGGGGGGGGGGGGGGGGGGGGGTTCTGTACAAACTTTTTTTTTTTTCATTTTTTTCGCGACAAGTCGAAAACAATTTTTTTCTTTCAATTTTAGCATTACATATAGTGGCAGCTGAGGGTGTAACAAACAATTTTTTTTTTTCAGAATTCAAAACAAATTTTTTTTTTCTCCAAAAAAAAAAACCATAGCTGCCCCCCCCCCCCCCCCCCCCCCCCCCCCCCCCCCCCCCCCCCCCGAAAATCAAATGGTTGCTGCCTTAATACTGTGACTTTTCGAATTTACATTCGCGTATAATAACTGCCAACTATGTAATATGGTATCGGTTGGCGACTAAAATGGTGGCAACACTAAGACGTACGGATTTGAATTGCATGCAGCCAATCCAAAGTTAGTGACGTCGAATACACCACCTTTTTTTCCCCACCCCGTTTCTATAAGTTAAGAGCACCGTCTGTATGTACATTGAGTTTTAAAAAATAAATATAAGATCATTTACATTTAAAAAAAAAGTGGACAGGGGATTTGTCACTATCCATCTCTTGGCTTCCCTTTTACAGACTTAGTCAGAGATTGTCACATAACTTAGATTTAATGAAATTTTCGTTCTATTTCATATATAATGAAGTTGCCAATACTATTTATTATCTAACGTAACAACTTTTCTATGCAGTAAAACAATTTTCCAATAATTGTACATCATGAACAAACTCGGGTTATTCAAAAATGTAAAATATTTTTTTCTGTTTTAATGCGATATCCACGTTTAAAGTCAAATTAGATGTTGTTCTCCAAGCGCTGCGTAGATTCTATACCATTATATATAACACGTCTACTATGTACATACCCCAAAAAAATATACAAATGAATTATGGTCGGTTATTAAACCTGATTGGAAGCCACTTTGATGTATGTATACTAGTACTACTGTGAAGAATTTACTAGATTTTACTATTGTATTTCTTTATTCCAGAAATTACTAAAGACATGGACTATGTGTATAGACTTCTACGGCCTGAGGAAAACTATGCAAACGGCATCAAGGCAAAAAGTCCGAATTCTCCAACGTCGGTTTTCAGACACGTCCGTTACGGAAGTTATAGATCTACATCCAGGTACATTTCAACATGTGGTAGTTTGCATGCTCTCAGGGAGTTTGCTCAAACGTCAATGAGTCCCGGGCACGTGATCAAAATACAAATAGATGCACTTCCGGATGATGTTGAAATAATAGATCTCCGAGACTACCACGAAAGGATGGAATACATTGAACACACTGATGATGAAGATGAAATTAGGAAGTTCCATTATTTTGCAAACAAATTCGAGGAAGTACTTTTGTCAGGTTATATTCCAGCTAGCTGCATTCAGCGTGTTTGAGTTTAGATAAAATTTAAACCTTTTTTTATGTGTACATGCATGTAATTGTAGTTTTATGACATACTAATTTATTTATCTACTTGTTTTGTTAATTTATAAGAAACATGTATATACAGAAAAACTGTTTTTATAACCATCGATCTGTGATTTGTCATCGTTAGTTTGTAATATTATTTTTTAGGTTGTTAATTTTCATATTTTATTTTATTATATAATTGACTTTCAATATTTAATTATAGTTAAGAATTGTTTATATTGTTATTTTTTATATCATTATAGTATCCATATTGATAATGACATTCCTGTTTTGTCAATTTATTTCATTTTAACATTCTTTTTTTTTTAAATAAAAACTCGCAAACAAAATGAGGCCTATGGTTGTTACATGCCAAATGTGTGATTCGTCTACAACAGTCTCATCGTTCGCACTCGATACAAAATTTGTAAGAATTATAAAAGCGGTTAAACCAAAAAATTGTGACAAATACAGCTAAGGTCATAATGTCATCTTTGTCTAGAATTATAGTTAATTAAAAATTTCATATAAATTTCCTAGACTTATCATAATAAAGAATATGTGGTGTGATTGCCAATGATACAACTCTTCATAAGAAACCAAATGGCACATACATAAATTGTACGGCCTTCAACTTTGAGCATAGCCCATATCGCATAGTCAGCTTTAAAGGCCGCAAAATGACCCCAAAAAAAAGAACGAAAAAAAATTTGTAACAAAAACGACAACCACTGAATTACAGGCTCCTGATTTGGGAGACGGACAGGCACATACATACAGAATGTGACAGGGTTGAACATGTAAGCACGATCCCAACCATCCCCTAACCTGAGACAGAGTTGTAACAGTACGACATAGATAAGAACGAACTATATAAATCAGTTGGAAAAAAGACCCTTAACTCATCAGATGCATACAAATAGACATACATGTACGTCTAACAAAAGCAGAGTTGACGTGGCCAGGTACTTGTACATCTCACCAACAAAAAAACACTTAGTATATTATATCTGAGAGTAATCACAGCTACTGACAGCTAGTTTAAATCATCTTCGCTAGCCAAGGATTCGATCCACGTCCGCCTCTTCATCCTTGACAGGTTCAGCCAACACTTGTGATAACAATGATGCGCAATCTATCTGTTGGTTAAGGTAACGCTGATTTCGAATAAATTATTGTAACTTTTGCACTCTCTTCAGTGTTGAGGAGCAAAACTGGTAGCGACTAGACTTCACAAACTTCGTGAAGCAGGAACTGAACATATACTAGTAAGTTGGCACTCCAACATTTGCGCCAGAATGTGATGCTTACCTAGGAACTTATATTAGTCGAGTAAGATAATGTGAACTGTCACAAGATATCGTCGAATTCCATCTCAAGCGAGTAGCATGATTTGAAAAATTATTACTCAAAACGATCAAAGGAAAAATGCACAAAATAGCGATAATTGGATGTAGCGTATATACAAGAGATCAACCAATCAACACAAAAGTAAAATAAAAATGAACTAAAGAGAAAACTTATCATCCTCCTCAATTAATTACAAGTGCTTTATTTACATAAACGCGTCTTAAAACTAGGAATAAACTATGCAACTTAAGTTCTTTAGTCAACACAAGATTCCACAAAATAGTTGTTGGCTTAAGTTCAGTGGCAAATATCTCATGCATGTTCAGGACGAAAACAAATGTAAAAGGTGGGTTATGTTATATATTGTAGAGACCGTTCGGGATAAAGGTAGGGAAAATTTTGGATTGACAAGGAAAAATGAGGGTATGTTGGATAGGAACGGACAATTGGCCTTACAATATAGGCCACCTACGGTTTTATTTTATTGAAAACGGTGTTACAAGCTATCACATTTGGTGCATATACTTTGATACTTCAAACAGATTGTAGATCCCTTTTTCATGGAATTAGGCTAACTTTGGTTAAAATGATATCATTTCCAATTATCCTTTTGAAAGATTAAATGTCTACAAAACAAATTGCAAAAGAACTAATGGCTTTATAATGAACCAGTAAGAAAGTTTAGCAAAAGTCAAAATCAAATTGTGAAATTGACCTTGACCCAAATTTTAAGGTTATAGGTCAGTGATCTCAATTCTATGGTTTAGGAGTTATATACTGATTACAAATACATAAGGGGAGAAAATTCCTATAAAGGATGACCGAAACACGACTTGTATTAGATGTATTGAATTTGCGCCATGTTATAAACAACTACTTGGCAAACGCAGTGTATCCTTAACTTTTACGGTTTCTTTGAAATAAAAATAAAGAGAAAAGTTCAAACTTTTAAGCATAACCTTGACCTTTGAAATTGACCTGTATTAACTCAAATTGGCCTAAGAACTTCATATCAAAACATGTTAGGCCTATATGATATATTGGTATGAATTTATCGTATAGGAGTCATAGGGATACTTAGTTTTGAATTAGTCGGGTATGTTCAATTTCAGTATAAGAACGTTTCCATTGTTTATGCCCCGTCACAGCAAAGGGGACATTATGTGTTACCCATTCAAATTCTAACACCTACTGCAGTGGTATCATACAAAAGAATAGTACTGTAATAACGAGATTACAGCCCTTTTTAATGAGTGTGTAAGCAAACTTAGTATGTTTGGTTAGCTGGCTTGCTAGCTGAACCGTGCAGTCATTATTAGGTTAGGTAAACTATCCTCCTTTAAGATTAGACTATTCCGAGAGCAGCCAATACATCTGTCTGTAAGACAAGACTACTTCGAAAGCAGGGTATACAAAAGAAGATGTGGTATGATTGCCAATGAGACAACTCTCCACAAGAGACCAGAATGACACAGTTAACAATTAACAATTTTAGGTAAATGTACGGTCTTCAACAATGAGCAAAGCCCATACCGCATAGTCAGCTATAAAAGACCCCGAAATTACAATGTAAAACAATTCAAACGAGAAAACTAACAGCCTCATTTATATGGAAAAAAAATAACGAAAAACAAATATGTAAAACAAAGACAAACGACAACAACTATGTTACAGACTCCTGACTTGGGATAGACACATACATACATAATGTGACGTGGTTAAACATGTAAGGGGGATCGCAGCCCCCCCCCTTAACTTGTTACCTTGGTATAACAGTACAGCATAAGAACGAACCTAAACTATAAAAATAAGTTGAAAAAGGCTTAACTCATCAGATGGTCAAAAATACAAGTGGACGTAGTATACCTTACCGTATAATGACTTCGTGGTTTATCTAACAAGCAAGCTAACCAAAGATAGTTATTTAACCTACACACTCATTGCAATCGGCTGTAGTATATGAATAAAATATGTTTCAGTTTAGACATTATTTAGTCAAACTATATCTTCTGGTTTGATTGCATTCATAGATTAAATGTATAGTTACTTCCCTTCTATAACTTACAGAAAAAATATGCAAATATCGTATACCAATTTATTGATTAACTTCTCGTTTATCTACTTTTATATAGATTTGAAACGTGTACTATGATATGCCTGGTCCGGAAGAGTTGGGTTATCCAATATTGAATATTACTATATATACTTCCAGCTCAATATTTGACCAAGCCCATTCTTTTTGTTGTTTGAATATAAAATTATCCTATTGTGATAGGTAACCGTATTTCAATACATTTTTCAATTTTGTTCCAATCGCTATATATTTGTACAGTCTTTGATTAAAACTTAAAATGTTCAACAAAATACTCATAAAGGACTTTTGAGACAGGGTAATAAATTTAGCGTTTTTATGTTTAACTTTTTAATAGCTTTGTTAACTGTTAATTTATAATATTTCAACATATTTTACCCTTACGTTCGTTGTTTCTTTCATCTACTTAGTTAACATTGATATTTTCGTCTTCTTAGTTAACATTGTCATTTTAAAACAACAAAGTAGATTAATTCAGGGTTTTTCTTTTTAAAACAAGTGTGGACACAGATCAGTGTGGATTGCATGTTTGTATGTTTGACAGTCTTTTCGTGTATACAACTATATACATTCCTGTATTCATACTTTATCCATGTGCAACATTCTTTTGGGTTGTCCATTCAACATTTTTAACGTTGGAATAACTTCTTTTTGAATACGTTTATCATTTTTATTTTACCAAGATGCGCTAATGGAACACATCGACAATGTAGAAGAGAGCGCTCCAACCCTGAAGAGATTTGCTGAAAGAAGCAAATGATTTCAAGTATTGCTAAATCCGATAAATATGTTTCACAATTTTCATTATGGATAGCAGCAAGAAGAGGATCACATAAGATGCACTTCTGCATGATGCAAGATGGTTACCGAGGACCTGCAAGCATGTAATATTTGTATGGTTCTATTTGTGTTACTTTGAAGTGTTAATTTCTTACTTGGGTTTGTCCTCATTAAATTATAAATTTGTTCAGGATTTTTCCAGTGTCATTAGCAAAAGAGTTTTTCTTGTCCAAATTGTTTCTATGGAGATATATAATGGATTTTCATTTGTAAGTTACAACCATATACATGTACGAGATCTCGCAGATACCAATACAGATGCTCATAACTCCTACAAGCTAGTAAAATCTTTTAGATTTGAACAGGACTGACCGACAAAAGGATTAAAACATTTAATTTGCTAACATAACCAGCACAGCATGTACAAATGTATAAGTGAATGATCAGTTACACTCAGGACCTATCAGTGATACAAAACTACCTATCATTATTCTGCTAGTAGCACGATCATTGTTAAGTAAATTTGTGCTTTTTTGTTTGGCTTTTGGACAAAAAAAATGTTTTGTTTGTGTGTTCATAAAATGCTTTAATCTCCCCATAAATACATACATTGAATGGATGCTACTTTAAACGCTCATTTTACTGAAAGTTTTTATCATATAACATTACAGCAGATCATGTGCAATTGTGAGTTGTGTGTTAAATCTTTATTTTACAAAAACGCATTTGCATAACAATGAACTGAGCTAAAATAAAAACTATTCACTTTGATAAAAAGCTCAGGCTTCGATTCCATAATCATGTCCTTCCAGAGGCAGATCATGAGGTAGGGGTTCTCTGGTTGGAATCCCCCTTTTGTGGCCAATCAATTCTTATGAATTGGACATATGGTTGCACCCCAACCCACCAACTGCATCAACTACCCAAGCCCTACTCTGTCCTGGGTTGGAAACCTCTTTTAAAAAAGCTGGATCTGCCTCTGCATTTCTTCGTATTTGTATCCTAATTGTTACATGTACAGTGCTTTTTGAAATAATTATATCAAAATCAAATAACTTCATCAGCTCTTACTCAAAATGTGGACAATTTTATAAAATTCCGACATACTAAAGTTCAACCTTTTTTGCTGGATCAAGACAGCATTTTTTACAGTGTTATTTCATTTCCCTATACTTGCTAGATAATGCATATGACTTACAGATATAGATTTGGAAAGGGTATAATAAAAAATGACAAGTACCACACTGTCCACACAAGTGACTATATTTATCAGACAATGAAAATCAAGGAACGATAACTGTGTTCGCGGAATAGTGTTTGGTTGACACAAATTCTGTATTGTATGAATTAGGTTTCATCATTGATACATGTGATGTCTTCATCAAGTTCATCAAGTTCGACTGCATTTTCATCTGCGTGTCCTTCAGTATCCCTCTCAAACCGTCCGCCATGTTTTATTCCAACTATCGTCATGATAATGGTGAAAAACATCATACATCCTCCATAAAACACTAACTGATGTAGAAACATGTCATAACCTTGGTATTCGTAAAGATATCCAAGTACCCAAAGATACGAAACGCCACCTAAAGCACCACCCATTAGGGCAAATGTGATTGCTATCCCGTAAATTCAACATGGAAGTCTCCCCAACCAATTCCGGTTGGGAATAATTGTGAAAGAAAGAATCCCATTGGACAGGTAAGTACCCACAGAGCCAGGTCGTTTTCGCGTGCAAATATTTCCAGTAGGATAGCAGTTACAAGAACGCCAGATGCTTCAATTACGATCAGAATACGGACCGGTATGAATCTGCCTGTTAACAATCCAGTCAGTCTGCCGATCGAAAAACAGATCCAGAATGTTGTGTTTATTAGAGAACCGTCATCTCCGGAAAATTTATGTTTATCAATGGCATAACTCCTAATAAATTTGCTGTACATTCTCTCGCCACCAACTGCGTTGAAAAAATATAAGAATATTAGCAGAAATATCTGCACACCAAAACAGCGATTACCATCTGCGCACGTTGCCGGATCCACTAACTTGACTGCTTTCCGGAAGTTTGATTCTTTCATTTCACCTGGAAACTGCACATGCGTGTAGACTGTTGTACGATTGCAAAATTGATACAGAAAAAATACAAAAGATAATGAAGCAACTATGATTGACACAATCAAGTAGGCCGATTCTATTTTCGACTCTTTAAGAAATATTACTGCAATTGTGTTATTAGTGGTAGTGGCTGTTACAGTTACCGGATCAATTACAAATGGTGATTTTGTTCCGTTTATGCTTGATGCATTTGTTATATCTAACGATGGGGCGAGGACAGCTAAGAAAGGATTGGCAATTTGTGGAACGATGAAGGATCCCATTCCGAAACCAAAATGTAAGATGTGAAGTGGTCCAGTTGCCTTCCGTTTCCAGAGATTTAAAATCAGTTTCTGCCCAGCTGTGGAATAATAAATTGATTTTAATATCAATCAACAATTTATGTTTGTTTTGTTTGAATAATTGTTTTCGATTGCTTCCTTATTTCCTTATAATCGATAAAAAAAAAACCACAAATGTTGAATTGCAGGATAAACAAAAACATTTCATATATATATAGCGTACATTGTAGCAAACCTTAAAATGCTTCCAACGTACTGGCTTCGAAGCAGGAGAAAAATGCAGCAAATACATATCTATACTTAAAATATTTTCCAAACTCGAAGTGAGCAATCTGCCACTGAGTCAATAGGTTTCAACTATACATTATAGGAAACGTCTGGTTATATAAAAGGTCGACACCCAAGTATTGCGCAATACTTGAGGGTTTGAAATAATAATTCGATGTTCCTCAAGTCTGTATTCTTTAGCTTTTGTAGCCATTTTCTCTAATCTCTATAAATTTTGCACACGAGTCTGACAGTGTTTTCCCTGTATTTTAACACACCATTATTCTCTTCTTTTTTTAAATTTTTTCGGCCCATTGTTTTTCTATTTTCCTCTTTGTTTAGTCCTTTCTTCTACACTTTTTGGCAATTGCTCTCTATTCTGTAAACCTCATTTAGACCTTAATATTTAAGGCATGTAAATTTAATACCTTCAGTTGATGTGTTTTTTTGTACTCTTGATGTTAATGTTTAGGTTTACAACGTTTATAATGCCATAATTACTCACCTATATTTATCACTCCTTCAAATGTACCGCCTATTACCAATAAAACTCCTAACATACCAACGTTCGATGAATAAGGTGCTATGATGGTCGCTATGGCCGCTCCGTCCAAACTTATGGCTATCATTAAGTCACAGTAGTTCCCGAGTTTGTCGACTAAGGGACCGCCAATGAATGACCCAATGAAATAGCCAAAAAACTACGTCCGGAAATTGCTCGTGAAACCAGTTCATAGTCGGAGTTCGTTTTAATTATCAGGTCTTTCTGTGTTGTTCCTGATATTTCTGTGTAAAGACCCTACAAAAGAGTTGTTTGACATTTAGTCATATCGCGAATTCCCTGCCATTCTTTTAATTTTAGTAGTAAGGTGCATTTATCTGTTAAGGAAAGTCAACTAGATTTGTCAAAAAAAAAATGCAAAATATATGTATGCAGGAACCTGATGTTCAGTAGTTGTCGTTTGTTGATGAGGTTTCTAAGTTTTTCTCGTGTTTTTTTTTTAATATATATTAGACCGTTGGTTTTCCTGTTTGAATGGTTTTACACTGGTATTTTTGGGGCCCTTCATAGTTTGAGCTTCGGTGAGAGCCAAGACTCTGTGTTAAAGACCGTACGGTGACCTACATGTATGGTTGTTAATGTTTGTGTCATTTTGGCCTCTTGTGGATAGTTGTCCCATTGACAATCATACCACATCTTCTTTAATATATTTACAGCCTTCGTACGGTCGGTTTATTATATGACCTACCTATACCATGCATTAGTTAGCATGAAATATTTGCTACTGGACGTTTAATAACCAATTATGTACGTACATTGTATCAATCAATTTTTGAAGATCAAGATTTTTATCTTACAAAATGTACCTCCTATACATTTCTAGGAATATAATTGGTTAAAAGCGTCCTCGTGGAAACCGTGTATACATTTTGTATTTAATATTAGGTTAGTTGGGAGGCGGGGCTTATTCCATACACGGTTAGTAGTGGAGCTACGTCCCTTTATATTCCATATAAGGTAATAAGGACGCGGGGCTTATTTCATACACGGTTAGTAGTGGTGTTACGTCCCTTTCGAAAAACAAACCAGTACTGAGAAAAAATCTTAAAGGTTTCAATAGACGAAGAAAGTGATGACAAAGTGAAATAAATTCAGAAAACACATTTAAATCTAACAAGTTGTCATTGTTGGCATCATGTTAATGCTAACCGTATTGAAGACTTGCTCACTTTGATAGGTCACTAGTCTAAATTGTACACGTTAGGATAGTCGGTAAGATAAATTCGTTACATAGTGTGCTAGTTCGCTCGAATCCCTATATGAAATTTACTGACCCCATATATACCGTATTAGGTCACTAGCACACTATGTAACTAATAATACCATTACAGGTGTATTGGGTTACTATCAATACTTTATTGATGAGTGTCAAGGATTTAAGTTATATCTTAAGTGTTTCCTTATTTGATATTTAATTGAGATAAACGCATTGCCGATATGAAATTTTTTGAAGTGAAATGGAGTGTCCATAATTTTTTATATAAATTATTCAGGCCGTCGATTTTTCATTTTCATTTACTCTCCTTTCTACCTTCACCATCTTAGCGAAAACATAGAGATTTGTACATACAGACGTCTCAGTCTTTAGTATTCGTTTACAATAAAGAGATCTCTTGAACTACAATGCAGGATGAAGTTTATAGGTCAAGGACAGAAATAGAAGCACACATTTATACGAAAGATCCCTAGAAATATTACTATTTCACAAAACTGATAATGTACAATAATAACGCACTTGAAATAGTTTATGAAATAGTTTATGCTGATACAAGTTATCTACGACAAAAGCTGTGACACTAAATATTATCTTTATCGTTAGTAGCATTGACAGATTAAATTGAATCCAAGGGTAAAATCATTATAGATTGGACCTTGTCGAAGGGGTCATGACACAGTAAAAGGAATTAACAAAAAAAAATGTTAACAACATAAAAAAAAAAAACAACGAAAAGGCATAACAATTTAGTTTATCACGGTTCTTGTTCGGTAAGGCCTTGAACTGTTCGAGTTGTCGTCTAGTTTGTACTGGAGGTAAATATAAGTAAGAAGATGTGGTATGATTGCCAATGAGACAACTCTCCACAAGAGACCAAAATGACACAGAAATTATTAACTATAGGTCACTGTTCGGCCTTCAACAATGCGCAAAGCCCATACGGCATAGTCAGCTATAAAGGTCCCGAAATGACAATGTAAAACAATTCAAACGAGAAAACCAACGGCCTTATTTTCATAAAAAATGAACGAAACACAAATATGTAACACAAAAAAAAAACGACAACCACTGAATTACAGGCTCCTGACTTAGGACAGACACATACATGTACATACATAATGTGGCAAGGTTAAACATGTTAGCGGGATCCCAACCCTCCATTAACCTGGGACAGTGGTATAACCGCAGTACAATATAAGAACGAACATTACTATAAAAATCAGTTGAAAAAGGCTCAACTTATCAGATGGACAAAAGTACAAGTGGACGTGGACGGGTATTGAACATGTCGTGTTGTCAACATCCATTTTGTAAAACGGATACGATGAACCTATATTTTAGACTATTACAAGTGTGGACACAGACCAGTGTGGGTATAGTACTTTTTTTAATAAGTGTAAATATAAATAAGAAGATGTGATATGTGATCTGTGATATGTTGTTGCATCCTTCCAGATGTTTCGGATCATTTTCTAAGTCTTCTTGTATGGTTCTAAGTTTAAAGTTTTAAACTTAATCCAATTGCTATAGTGAGAGCCAAACTGAGTTCCAGATTACATTATAGTAGACAAGGCTCCAACTTGCCATAGTTTCATTCGTTCCATATATGGTTACAATGTTCAGTACTGTTTTGGAAAAGGAAGATATTTGTTTCGATTTCCAGCATGATTTTGTACATGAATACTCTAATTGCACGATAACATAATTTTGTTTTGATTTACGAGATGGTGAGTCTTCTGGCATGGTTCATTGCGTAAAGTTTTTAAACTTAATCCAATTGCTATAGTGAGACCCAAACTGAGTTTCAGATTACATTATAGTAGACAAGGCTCCAACTTGCCATAGTTTCATTCGTTCAATATATGGTTACCGTTTTGGAAAAGGAAGATATCTGTATCAATTTCCAGCATGATTTTGTAAACTGTAGTTGCATGATAACATAATTTTGTTTTGATTTACGAGATGGTGTTATATATTTAGATATACATGTATATGTTTTATATATATATTTCATTCAGTTTATATGTGTTACGTAATTGTACAAATGATGGTTGGAAACGCATATTTAGTTTACGCTCTCTCTGTTATTAAATGTCGTAACGTAAGACGTGTTTTGTTCTGAGCTAGTCCCAACCCAAAAAGTTAAAAAAACGAAGCTCATATCGTCACAATGGTATCCCAGAAGTTGTATGTATAACTCATATGGTTTTATTGTATTTCACTTTCGTGGTACTGAATTTCTTATACCATTTACCTATGGCCAACTAGTATTATATTACCTTGGTATCATTATTGAAAACATATTTTTAGTAGGTAAAAGATAGCTGTATTTTATTCACCAGGAGGCCCAATCTAATTAAAATATTCAATCTAATTAAAATATTGATCTCTGATTACTATATTCTACATATGTAGTATAACGTAATCAGAGATCAATATTTTAATGTAGTATAATTAACGTAATCAGAGATCAATATTTTAATTAGATTGCAGGAGGCCTCAATAGAACGCGAACGACAGTCCCCAAAATTGTTGTAGTTAAAGAAGTGAGCAGAAGTAAACTGCAATGCGACAGTTAACCCTTTAGCGGGAGAGGGGAGGCAACTGCCTTAGTCTGCCATCTCCCCCCTTATGAAATTTAAAATGTTGCTGCAGCATTGCCGCAGCGTTGCGGCTTTAAAGCTGCAACCTAATCAGGGTGCCAGAGGATTGTTGCCGGAGTAGTGCCGGATGATGCTGCTAGCGGCATTGTTCTGGCATCATTGCGACCCTTATTCCTTTCAAAATTAACGAGCACCACAATATAGCCAGAAAATTTGATGATGTCATTTCCTGCGTTTTTAGCTATTCCCTGTACTAGTGTGTTAGAAATCCACCATGTTTCTTGTGATTATAATTGTATTGAAGAATTTGGTGTTCTAGCTGGGTTTTTTTTGGAAGATTTGAAGACTTGTAAGTAAACTCATATCAAGTAATTGCATGTATAGAAAAGATCAATATTGCATTGTGTATTTCAATAACATGGCCTCATCTGAGTTCACTATACATGTATCGGTGAAGTTTGTGTTGGTTTTTTTTTGCAGCAGTTTAATTGCATACTTGTAGTTTGGTAAATAACACAATATTATTTGCTAAACTTAGGGCACATTAAAAATTTTCATTATTTTTTATGCAGATACCGCTGACATTTATTTTATGTGCCTGTGCATACAAATTTATAATGCATGAATGCATGTCATATATATGCATTGACAACTTGTTTTTGCCGGCACAATACATTTTATACAAAGCACGGCCTATTCGCATGTTTTGTCACTAAAATGATGCAAGAATATAGCCGTATTAGCGCCGCAACAGCGCCACAATCATAATGCCAGAAAACTAATTTGCATACGAAATACGCTATAGCCGCATCAGTGCCGCAACATGATGCCAGAATATTGCCGCAACGGTGCCAGAATATAGCCGCAAATATGGTGCCAGAAAACTAATTTGCATAAGAAATATGCTATCGCTGCATCGAAGCCGCAACAGTTTGCAGCAACAAAGCCGCAGCATATCCATACAGCTGCCGCAACTATGTGCCAGAGGGCTTATATTTGCATAAGGGGGCCCTCTTTCCCGCATACCATATGTATAACAAAACATTTAAATATTATCAATTTGTCTTCTTTAAAAGTATTTGATGAAGAAAGGAATTTATACATGTAACAAGCGATAGAAATGTTATTTTGCACTCGGTGATTTCCGTGTACTCATCATGATTATAGATCGGTTAAAAACCCAAAACGAATATTACGTAATGGAAATCTAGGCGACAGCAATAAACCCGAATGCCTTCACGGTCATGAGCTGTAAAAATCACAGCAAACGAGACATGCTCAATATACAATAATAAGTCAGCTGTACAGGTTCATTTGTTACATGTACGCTAGTCCCCAAATACATTTAGTTTCATTCGTTCCATAATAGTGCCTTCGTAATATTCTTTATTAGTGTAGCTTTCCTGAAGCGATATTTCTGCTGGCTTCCAACTTGAATTTGGTTTCAAGGAGAAAATGAATTTCTGCAAGTAGAAATACAAGTTTTAACTTCTGAGAAATAGGATATGCTGTATATAAGCAGTCTAGCTGTTGTCAATGTTATATAAGCATAGTTTAAGGTTTCGAGGTACACAAGCTCATGCGTACTACTTGTACACGAATGAATGTTGCAAGGTACGATACAAGTCAAATTCCTTAAAAAAAAATAAGCTTCGCACGTCGATTTGAATCATTAACTGAATATTTCATTTTCATTAGAATAAAGCTAGTATCATACTTGTTAGCGATTGAGAGAACATTTTCACACATTAAACTGTCAATACAATCAGACACAAAGTTATATATCCATAACATTTATGTTTGCGTTATTTTCTAATCGAAATTGTCGAGAAAAATAAAGCGCACAACAAAATTAGTTGGTTTACAGTCCCTTTTTAATCTTTTCAAATAAGAATAAGTACTAGTCCTACCTCCTTAAAAGTGTGACCCGGAGCCTTCTTTATAGATCGGATAGCGAATACTGGAATAGGTATCAACGGTAACAATGATAATATAAATCCGAAGGCAATGGCGGCCTTCGGATACTGGTAATCACCATGCGTTGGAGCCTTATAACTCACCATTCCACTGATAAAAATGGTCTACAAAGATCAAATTAAATGTAATAGAATGAGTTGGTTTATTTATTCTTTACTTCATCGACACAATACCATTGTGAAGTGGGGATTAATTCGCCGTTTCAGAATCTGAGGGACTGTGGGTAAGCTCATTGTTGGTACACCTTAAAGAAATTAACGTTACGTCATTGGATGGATTTCCGTTGTTTATATAGTTTTAAACCAAATTGAATCAACGTTTTGGTGTACGTTCTTAAAAATATTATCCATAATGCATTAGTTTCTGAAACGGCGAATTAAACATCTTGAAAAATCTATCAAATGCTACCAGAAATAAAAAAAAATAAAAAAAAATATCGTGAGCACGTTCATACTATTTATATATAAGTTATATGGTTCGCTACTGACCCCCTACGGATCCATAGAGGGTTAGTAAAATTCAAAGGGGGTGAGACCGGAGGCCGAGTCCCCTATGGATTTTATTCATCCTCTATGGATCTGTAGGGGGTCAGTAGTTAACCGTATAACGAATTTATCGCACACTAGACTTTTTCTGCTGCGTTTTGTTGAAAAATAAACAATTTCAAAACACAACAACATTAATAGATGACGTCACCATTAACGCGTCATGAACCCCCTATGAAATTTACTAACCCCCTACGGTGTAATAGGGGGTCACCACGTGACGGCGTTAAACCAATCACAACGTGAGAATTTACCCGCGGTGCGATAAGTATACATAGTAGTACATGTATCCAACGCCCCCTACATTAATTGTCACTAGGCAAACAAAATCTTACCCCAGACTCACAACTCCTTCTAGAGTAAGATTGATAATACTTTCTTGTGAATATGCACATCTATAAATTGTGTCCTCAATAGGCTATTTGCCAATTCCCGTAATTGACCCTGTAATTAGAGATCCCTAAAAAAGTTGTCTCCCTTAGGAGGGACATTAACTTTTATTTACAATGGAGAGCTAGCAGAAAGGGCAAATCTACCTGTGCGTAATGTGAGTAATTTATATGGATTTCAAATCTTTTAATAACATTAATTTGTTGTTTAACTAAATACTTTTGACATCAGAAATTATTTTTCGTGAAAAATTAGTTAAACCGCCGATACATCACTTTCAGTTCATCATGCTTTGCATTGGCTAAAGCCAATTTTGTCCGGTGTGGAACCAGTCTACGATTGACAAAGGGAAGTAATTTGTTTAAGAGGCAATGCCAGAGAAAACCAGGCAGAAGTTAGAAATTTTGTTCAACAACCTTTTTGAGATAAATGTGATTTTGTATTGTATCCACCTTGTTTTGTTGGGAAATGACATTTTTAAAAGTCATATTGGGTTATTATGTATAAAAAAAATGAATTTGATTTTTCACTAAATTTGACTGCTTATATAGGGAAATAGGGGTATTAATTTCTCAACAAAAACAGCCTACAATATAACAATTGATATATATTCTAAAAGATGACCATGAATACAGCAGGAAATGATAATAACATCTCTGGTATCTGTTGATATGTAAATGTTCTAATGCAGTAAACTGTCAGGAAACAGCAGTTTATTTTCGACTTTTTGGTGTTTAGACATACCAAAAGTGATGCTCTTCAATTTAAAAACCGAAAAAGGTTGTAATCAGCTGGTAATGTTTTGACAGTAAAATGAACTTCTGTTGTATGTTTTTATACATAATTGAACATTTTGATAAGATTTAATAAAACTACATAATTGTGTGGTGTTGTGAAACTTATTTCCCTCACCAGGAGATTGTTGCATACATGTACGGGTGATCACTTCCAGACAGAGGCAGTTACAAATACTGTACGGGAATGAGGATTATTTATAAGACTGAAATTATTGTATTATTTGCTGGAAATGTGGAATATGAGGAATTTAAAGCCATCCGTGAGTAGTTTTTGATGATTCAGCTGGACAAATGCTGGAAATCATACAGTTTTCTCCCACCTTAAAACAGTACATGGTATATCAAAAAAAAAATGTGTAATAACAGAATCGAATCGGTAATTGGCAAATGGACTATTACTAATGATGAGTTTCGTGAAATTTTGTTGTGTGGTGTCAGCATACATGCGCTGACAAAATGATGCAATAGTACAATGTATATTTAGGTCAATTTCCTTTGTCTAAAGGGTTACAACTCTTACAAATACATTGAATCATTTTTTTTCTGTCAGCAGTGCACGGCTCCAATATAATATGCCTTTATTATCTACAAAGTTTAATCATATTCTGTTTTGTGGTTTTCAATGTCAATGTTGTGAATTGCAATAGGTCAATAATATGATTCCTTAAAATACTTTGTATGTGATTTCTTACTTAGGACATGTAGGACAGACGCAAGAAATATATCATGGTTACTATGTTGTTGTTTTCTTTCCTGTTGTTTATTAATTTTTTTTTTAATCTTTTTTGTTTTTGACCCGTGAATGTTTCTCTCTGCTTGTATTGTTTGACGTAGAACTGTGGGTGTATTAAACTATGTTTGCGCTTATATTTGTTTAATGGCACTCAAATACCGTATATAGTCTTACCAGCAGTAATAAAGGTGCAATAAAACATATACATATCCTAAAATATATCGGAATTCCTTGTCCATTCATCATCTCAAAATCTTTGGAAGTCTGATTTGTACCTAGAGAAAGAATAATTTTTACTGTGTAACTTATACAGGGGAAATTGATCAGTTTTATTTTTATTTCGCTTTTTCTGAACCCCTAACTTGCAAAAATCTATCCATTTTGGTATGGGGGTAAAGAATTATTATAACTCGAAAAAATGGTGGAAATTAAGAGCCGTTTCTACCTTTTCTATAAGGGTATTTCATAAGAAAAGTTTATCAAGCTATCAGAGAGAGAGACAAAATCCGTATATGCTCATATCCTTTCTTCTTTGTTTAACGTACGGCATTTCAGCTTCAAAAGGGTGGTGGGCGCTAGGAAGAATATTGTGTCCTGCATTTTTTTTTTGTAAACGCGCCTATCCTGCCTTTTTTTCTCAGTCTATTCCGTCCTGATTTTTTTTATTAGTGGTTGGAGTATACTACAATACTAGCGTTAACATTGATACATCAGTAGAATTCGTAAATGTAAGCTTTAGATATTCAATGCAAATTGCACAAACTTTCAAAACTATCGTATATTACCTTATTTAGAAATGTGATGTAAATATTTACCATAAATCCATCCAAACACGATGCACTCGATCATTCCGATAAATGGAAGAGAAAAGGAACAGTACCAGTCCATTATTTGAAATAAATAGATGCCTGCCTTAGAAAATAAACAAAATTATATCAGTTTAACCGACAATTAAACAGTCAGGATTCTACTTCGTCAAAATTATCTCCCCATTACGCCAGTTCATTTTCACAATCGTAGAAATGGAAGCCATGGTAGGGATGACGCGCTGCTAATTTTGCTCTTGGAAACCGATAAAATTCCACATTGAACCATTACGATTCTTATATGTCAGTTGTATTTTAAAAGGCAAATGTATCAACTAGCTAATGAGCATCAGTTAATGATATTGTCTGCATTGATTCAACTTAAAACTATTGTCTGATCGGTTGTCAGGTGGAACTTTCTAAAATTCATAAACACTTAAAAAAATTCTAATTAAATATTTCGAAGAGGGGCAGACTAGATTTTTTTAGTGGTTGGAGACAATAAACCCTAGTTATCACACACAAAAAAATCATAATTTTTCGAAGATATGCATTTTCATCATCCAACTTGAAAGACTGTCGTCAAGTACTTTCAGTCAAAAAAATAGCTATTCGAACACACCTACTCTGTTTTTGTGATTCATTAGATAGGTACTTCACTTGACCCATATATTTCATCTTTTAGTACTGTGATTTTTTTATGTAATAAAGTCAACCTGTAGCTTTGGTATATAAAAATGATAGAATCTGAAGCGAGACGATGTATGAAATATTCTTGCTTTGTACGATATCAAGACAAAATATTCAACTCAAACACGCCCTAACATAAAAAGGTGCACTCGATTTTCTCTTTTCGATACAATTATTACCCATTTTTGGGGATTTTTTTCTTGAGTCACATAATGGAAGGGCAGACACGAAAATTGCTGAACTAAAAGATTGATATGTTTTCCGACCATGGTATTTTTTTTTTAAATCGGAGGTTATGCATTTTCTACATCCAACTTGAAAGATACCCATGTCGTCGACTTGATATCTAATTGTTCTGCTTAACTATGTACTAGATAAATTTAAAACTTATGATAATGGTGTTTTTGAAATAAAACACTTAGTAATTGAGAAGAAAATTGTAATTTTGTTTAATTGTTTCTGTTAACTTTTAAATTTTTGTCACTATAGTAAACATTACAGTAAGCATTTATCGCCTTCTCTAACAAAGAGCTTCGATTCTTTTGTTCTATTTCAACCGGGTTTCCGACTGTAAATGTCTTTCATTTAATGCTTGTATCTTGACCTCTAAAGGTCTGTTTGTATATAAAGATACACTGCTAAATTGGCACAATCTCACATTCTACTTTCATTTTTATGCAAAAACATATACTTTCTTTTCTAATCTAAATATAATTTTCTTTTTTTTCAATTTCAAATTGGCTAGTCTTCAAGTCCTTTTCTGTTTGATTAGATCGTTCACGTTTTTATTGAATTTTGTCCTCGAACGCATCACTGAAAGGACATACATTGTCGAATTGTGTATATAATGCAGTACACATTGTACCGTTTATGTAATTAATGTTGGTGTAAATTCCTTCATCCTGTTATCCTTTTTTTTATGTGTAGTCTCATTTTAAACATGTTTCTTCTTTTATGATCTATATTGTCAAAATATGAAAGTATTAAACTCATCATAGATAATAGAAATAAAATTGTGTACGCAAACTCATCAAGGACGCTCTAATTAAAATATAAAAAAAGACAATATACATTGTAAAGTACGGAACCGAAGAACATATTTGAGTTAATGCATACCTGGAAGCAGAAAATAATTCCAGACAAGGCAAAGAAACCACACAATACAATGATCACAATTGTTCTTTTCTTCAACAAAGAAGGCCATATGTCAATAGCTGCTATAACAACGCACTCAAAACTACCAAACTGAAAAAAAGAGTAAATATTCAATTTGTCTTGCAGATTGTACAAGTGATCAATAAATAGTCTTTGATGTACATTGTAAATATGTTAAACTTGAATTCTCCGAACCGAAAATCCCTATTGACAGTCTTATTTGACATTTCTCTTTGACATTTGTGTGAGAGTCGTGGAACTTTATAGCATATTTTAATACGCATATTCTTTATGTAACGGTTTTTTGTTATATAAAAAGATTATAAATCAGTATGTAAAGTTGACCATGCAACGCCACAATTATCGTTTTATGATTTAAAATAAAGTGAGTATTATTCTAGTGTTAATTATATAAGTATGATAAATTAATATTTCTTTCTGCTCTTAAGATTCAGTTATATTGGATACGGTTAAAAATTTGTGTTCAACTCCTCCTGATCTTGAATACGCATGGCAATTTTCAATCAGGCATATTTATAAATCGTTGAATAAAAATGCAATTTCTCAATTATTTGATAATTCCACTTATGTAATACTTACTCTTGAATCGAGGGCTAAACTAAGCAACATGATAAAGAATAAAATGGTCCAGATGTTTTGCCCAGGAAGGTGTGCTAAGGCCTCTGGATACGCAACAAAACCGAGTCCCGGACCTAATAAAATATTGTATGTAATAATAACCGTTGTTAAAGTTAATTTATTTTTATAATTCTTTATTCATAAAATGTACTTGTGCGTTTTTACCTACAAATCTTTGAAACAAACGGAGTAGGTCCCAAAACGCAATTGATATTTTAGCCTTTCTTATCTGGGTGATAACCAAATTTTGAAACTTGCTCGTAAAAACCTTTAAGTTAACATTATTCAAATTATTTGAGTAATCATACCTCTACATACATGTAAGCAAGTTACTTAAACACGTGACATATTTTGGGCTTCATGCAAATTACAGTAAATGAAAATAAAAAGAAAATCTAGTTCTTAGACGAACAGTCATCGATATTAGAGCACGAGGTGTCTGATTTCATGTAAGGAGACTGAAGTTCTTTGAGCAGGTTTACACTATTTACAAGCATTATGTTTTACTGACTTCTTTATAATCGTCTTCATAATATCTTCCTTTTTTATTAATTATACCGGAGTGAAGTGTTGTCCTTTTACTGATTTGTATTTGCCTCTGGTATTAATGAATTTAAATTGTATATTATTTAAGACCATATGTTGGCCCAAAAATGATTGATGGCTATTATCATTAATATTGTTATATTTATAAATTAACTGTTTACTACAAAATTTTGATTTTTTTTAAATACTAAGGCTTTTCTACCTCAGGCATAGATTACCTTCGCTGTCTTTGGCAACACTTTTAGGAATTTTGAATCTCAATATTAATGCTCTTCAACTTCGTACTATATTTGACTTCATAAACATTTTTTTGATTCGAGAGTCACTGATGAGTCTTTTGTAGACGAAACGCGCGTCTGGCGTATATATAAAATTTAGTCCTGGTACCTATGATGAGATTATTCCTCAAATTACTTATGGCCACAGACCAGCTGTAGATTACGCAACTTTAGACACATAACCACAGCCACCAGACTCAAGCTAGCGACCAATCCTAGCGACCAATAAAGCTAGCGACCAATCCTAGCGACCAATCAAGCTAGCGACCAATTCTAGCGACCACTAAAGAACACAATGAGAATCAACTTGTCAAAGAATCATAATGTGGTATATGACAAAACCACAAAACGACATAATGAAACAACGTTCTGTTAAAAATGAAATCTGGCTACCAATACGGTTTATATTGTTTTTTAACCTTTAAATAACTAGAGAGATCCATCATATCAAGTCAGAAGAGACACTACAACATCAATGTCGTCTGTAGCCTAATGTATTAGAAGAACGTTGTAGTATAATATCATTTTGTGATTTTCAGACATATCTCTAAATGGTTCTGTTACGTGTTTATCCTCATTGTTAACTTTAGTGGTCGATACAATTGGTCGCTAGCTTGATTGGTCGCTAGAATTGGTCGCTACCTTGAGTCTGGTACCACAACCTCCAAATTGCTAATATTAAAAAAAACTTAAGTTTCAAATTGAATACCCACACGACAGTGCCATGTGGTGAGTTTGATTTAACAGTATGGTAATGTAATACAGGGGCGGATCCAGCCATTTATAAAAGGGGGGTTTCCAACCCAGAAGAAAGGGGGGTTCCAACAATATGTCCCCATTCAAATGCATTGATCGTCCAAAAAAGGGGGGGGTTCCAACCCCCGGAACCCCCCCCCTTCTGGATCTGCCACTGTAATATCATGTCGACAAAATATAGTCAGTAATTTATAAAATGTACTGAAATCGAAACATTAATTATGACATTAAATAAATTTTCATATGCAAGACGTGAATCACGTCTATTCGATTCGGCCCTGTCATGCTAAATGTTTATATACCATGAAGTACAGGAAAAAAATAACACTATTACATAACTAGAATAAAAACATATCTATCTAATTGAGTTCCATCAAACGACCTTGTCGCTTGGATGCTGTTCTATTGATGTTTCCTTCACCTTTACGTTTGTTTAGATACCATAAGATGATTCCGCCAGGTAAACGTATTGGGCATGTTTTTAACTTCATAAATTAAACAAAATAGGACTTAATTAAACAGACTGAACATTAACGTCAGTTTGTGGATATTTTGAATTATGATCAATTTAATATTGTGTGAATATAGAGTGTTATGTATTTATAGATTATTACATGGCATTTTCCATATGGCCCTGGTATCAGCCCTAGACTCCCATATCAAGCCAGAGGGCTTTAGCCCGAGGGCTTGATATGGGTCGTGGGCTGATACCATGGACCATATGGAAAATGACATGTAATAATCTATTTATCACATATTTTTATGCAAGAGAAAACAAATAGCTTACACCAAATAATGTTTGATATTTCTTCAAAAATCAAAAAGATATTTAACGAAAAAAAATAAAAAATGTATCACTGTGAGTTAAAAAAAAAGTTCGAATCACAGTAGGTAAACAACGTTTTGTGAAAAGTTTCAAATATAACTAACAATAAATAATATTAATTCTAAGAATTGCAAATATTAAACAACTTTAAAGTGTTACATTACAAATGTTAAAAAATGCCGAAGTTAAGAAGAATCCTATATCGCTACTCATTCCAGTGTGGCTTCATATATTTTTAAATTCTTTATGAAGTCAAAATTTTACGAACACTTTTGTGAGTTTCACTGTTGATTTCTACTTTTTTCTTCTATAGCAGATTCGTAACATTCTCAATTTCTTTTCATTGTGTTCAACTTGTTTACAAATAGTCTTTGATTGACAGGTTACCGGAAGTTAAACTCGGGGGCTTGATATGGATTTCGAGGGCTGATATCGATATCGGCCCCGAGGGCTGATAACCAACCTTGATTTCCGGCTATTATTGGCCATGCAAAAACGTACATATCAGTACAAAATATGTGATAATATGTTCTATGCTCATTACAAGGAACACAGAACGGTTTAAAAAAAAAAGGATGTGGTATGATTGCCAATGAGACAATTCTTCACCAGAGACCAAATGACACAGACAACTACATGTAAAGGTCACCGTCCGGCTTTCAACAATGAGCAAAACCCATACCGCATAGTTAGTTAGTTTTATAGTATGACATATATATCATACCTGACTTAACGACATCTTCGATCGGAATAGAATACTTTTTTGCTAAATATCCTAATACAGAAAATATAACTGCACCGGCTAAGATGCTTGATCCTTCACACACAAAGGTTAGAATACATGTATCTCTGTAATATACAAATATAAGAGAAGTTTAATTTCCTAGCAAAAAGGTTTGTTTCGGAGAAAATAATTTATAAAAATGACATAATATTAAATGCATTAAGCAATACACACTTCATTTACTTGATTTGTTAATTGTTGGTTGCTTAACCAGTGGCAAATATTTGATGCATGTTCAGCTCAACCTTCTAGCATTAAAAACATGACATTAAATGTATGTTTTATCATAATACGTTAATTTGATTGGCTAACAGCAACCTCGCGTCATTATGAAATCAACCTTCATGAAATGTAACAATCATGACGACACAAACTTCTACGATAAAATGCGCATGCAGATAAATAAAATAAAACCTTTTTCATAATCCTATCAAAATATTTATGTAATTATAAGTATTGAATGGTAATCGTATAGGGTTGTAAAAGCGTTGACCGAGTGTACATTTTTTAAAGAACAATGCGCTACCGCTTTGGTCAACGCTTTTCTATTCCAATAGATTTACAATTCTTAAATGAGAATCGTTTGTACAAATATTGTAAGATATCTTACTAAATAAAAGAACTATTTCTGTGAAGTGAAAAAAATGTACTTACCGGAGAGTGTTATTGTGAAATTTATTAAAACTAGAAAATGCATACAGGGCACCATTACTTATGCCCAAGGAATAAAATACTTGAATTGCAGCTGCTACCCACACCTACAAAAGAGAGGGACATTCAAACTTAAAATTTGAAAAAAACAAATTTTTCTTCTTTTCTGCATCTTCCTCCTGCTATAATAAGGAGCACATCTAAAATGAATATAAAAGCTGGGCTTAAATAACACTAATACAATATCCGTGTAATACAAACTGACAACGCCATTGTAATATCATTCAATTGTTATCATGTAGTTTACTGTTATCATGTAGTTAATACCTATGCATTGGTGACTTCGTTACCTTCCCCATCCTTGTAACTGCACTTATTAAAATAAAACGTGCAACTCAACTTTGGTTGTTATTACATGGTGTCAGATGTTTTGACGTATTCCACGCCGAAATTTAAGACTTTTAAGTAACAATTCAATTAATCCTGTCAGCAGTAACGTCCGGAAGATATTTTAGAGAATATTATTGCACAATTTGTGTACAACAGGTGACATTGATCAGTAACAAATATGGCAACCGGGTTTCAGTTCGAACACCCATCATTAAATTGGGGTGCACCAGACGTGTACCAAGAATTCCAAAGATTCAAACAACATGTTGAGTTTACATTCAAGGGTCCCCTAGTTAAGGCAGAGCCTGCTGACCGCGCAGGTCCAAGGACTATGGATTGGACAACAAGGACGTGAAGTCTACAAAACTTTTTTGTGGCAAGAAAATGAGCAAGACAACCCCGACATAATTCTAGGAAAACTGGAAACATACATCCGCCCTAGGACAAATAAACGTGTAGCCAGATTTAAAGCATGTCAAAGGAAACAAACTGAAGGTGAGAACTTTGATAATTTTGTTAAAGACCTCAGATTATTATTGATGGACTGTGACTATGGAAACACAGAAGATATCTTGATAGATCTAATAATCAGTGGCGTTAAACATTCAAAAGTTCAAGAGAGAATGCTTGACAAAGGCTCAGATTTGACTATAGGCAAAGCTATTGAGATTGGGCAACAATTTGAACTATCACAAAAACAACTTAAATGATTCGTGGCGAAGAAATTCTACGCGTCAGTGAACACTCTTACGACAAAAAGAAAGATCACAAAGGTACAAAACAACAATACCGTAGACCGCCTGTAAACACTCAAAATAACAATAAACAAGATAAAAGAAGACAAGATACCTATCATCATGATCATGAGTCAAAATGTGGAAATTGTGGTACAACGCATGGAAGCAAAAGGCACAACATGTAAATACTGTAAAAAGCCTGATCATTGGTTAAAAGTTTGTAGAAAGAGACTTAGAAAAATCAACATGATTCAAGAAGTAGATCAGAACAGTTGTGATAGTCAAGATAGTGGAGATGAATTATCATACATATCAACCGTAAAAACCGAGACTTGGCGAAATTCAGAAGATAGATTGATTGTAGACGTTCACATCGGTGACAAGGCACTTCCGGTCAGAATTGACGCCGGTGCAAAGTGTAGTATTATTTCCAAAAAATCACTCAATAAATTAGAATTAAAGAGTAAAATATTTGAAACTATCGATTCAAAGAAAATTCTGAAATAATACACAGGACACAAGATTCAACAGATCGGTAAAATAAGACTTCCGGTTATATTCAAGGATCGTGAAATTTATGAAACTTTTGAAATTGTCGATATGGAATAGGACAATATTATCAGTGGCGACTTTGCAGAGAGTTTGAATCTCGTGAAAAGAATAGACACAATTGACACTATAGAGGAAATTGCTAACTTGAAGCCAAATGAATTGTCACATGACTTTCCAGAACTGATAAAAACTTCAGGAACATTACCAGGTGCATATCGACTCACAGTAACTGAAAATGCAAAGGGTGTAGTGCATACACCGAGACGAATTCCTGCCGCTATTAAGGAAAAAGCTATAACTGAACTGAGAAACATGGAAGAAAACGGTTACATAACAAAAGTTGAAGAACTGACAGAGTGGGTCAGTTCCATAGTAGTCGCACTCAGAAAGGACAAAGTTAGAATTTGTATCGACCCGAAAGATCTGAACGAAGTGATTCAACGTGAAAACTATCCGTTAAAGACAATTGAAGACGTAATACCGTTGATACCAGATGCAAAAGTATTTTCGGTACTAGATGCTAAGTCTGGATTCCTACAAATTAAACTAGAAGAACCGTCTTCATATTTGACAACTTTCAATACTCCGATTGGCCGATATAGATGGTTACGCTTACCTTTCGGAATCAAGTCCGCACCAGAAATATACCAGCGTATTATGGATCAGATGCTCGAAGGCATTATAGGAGCTACCGCTATTATAGATGACATTCTTATTGCAGGCCGAAACATGGAAGAACATGACAAAATTCTGAAACAAGTGGTTGAACGTACTACTAAACATAACTTACGTTTAAATTTTGATAAATGCTTTGTGAGAAAAGCTAAAGTTGCGTACATGGGCCATGTTATCACCGACAAAAGACTCCTACCGGATCCTGCTAAAATTCAGGCTGTAGTCGAAATGCCTGCTCCACAAAACAAGGAAGGTGTTCGTAGATATTTAGGACTTGTTCAGTACCTTTCAAAGTTTATACCAAATCTCAGTCAAGTGGATGCTCCGTTAAGGACACTATTGAAATCTGATGTTTTATTCATATGGGAATACGAACAGGAAAGGAGCTTTCATGAATTAAAGCGTTTGTGTAGTACAACGCCAGTTCTTGCATTTTTCGATGTTTAGAAACCTGTTGAAATCGAGTGTGATGCTAGTCAAGAAGGGCTAGGCGCCGTTTTAATGCAAGAAGGCCGTGTTATTGCTTATGCATCTCGTTCCTTATCTGAGTCTGAAAAACGTTATGCACATATTGAGAAGGAGATGCTCTCAATAGTGTTCAGTACGAAGAAGTTTCATTGTTATATTTTTGGGAAGAAAACTATCATACATAACGACCATAAACCGCTAAAACATTATTAGCAGCACCGCTTCGTATACAGAAAATGATGTTAAAATTACAATGGTACGACATTCAAGTGTGTTATCGGAAAGGAAAAGACATGAAAATATCCGACGCTTTATCGAGAGCATTTTTGTCCGTAGAAAACAATACTGAAGAAGGAGATATCGTCCAGGACATGATTTGCAAGATATCAGTCAGCAAGGACAAATATTCCGAAATACAGGATGCAACAAAATCCGAATTGTTTGATCTTAATGAAATAATTCTTAAAGGATGGCCAGATCTCAAAGTCGAAACTCCGTTTGAAGTCCGAGAGTACTGGGATTCTCGTGATCAGTTATCTGTTCCTGATGGAATTATTTACATGGGACTTAAAATTGTGATTCTGCCCAGTTTGCGTGACAACATGTTAAAACTCATACACAAATCTCATCTTGGCATGACAAAATGCAAGAAACGTGCTCGAGAAGTAATGTACTGGCCACGTATGAATACAGAAGTTGAGCGATACATTGAAAATTGTGCGCTTTGCGTGTCATACCAAAATCAGCAGCCAACTGAACCGCTTAAACCTACTCCGACCCCGGATCTACCGTATATGTTAGTTGGATGTGACTTGTTTGACTTTCAGAGTAAAGCTTACATACTTACCGTGGATTATTATTCTAAGTACATTGATGTGAATTCAACCAATACTACAGCTATAGTTGAAGCGCTAGAATCCATATTTGCAACACATGGAATACCAACTACATTACGTTCAGAAAATGGACCACAGTTCAGTTCGTCCGAGTTTAAGAAGTTCAGTAAGGAACTCGGAATTGACCACCAAACATCGAGTCCACATTTTCAAAGTGCAAATGGTGAAGCCGAAAGATCAATACAAACCGTTAAAAATCTCTGGAGAAAATTTGATGACAAACATTTGAGCCTATTAGATTACCGTACTACACCATTAGAAGGAATTGACTTGTCGCCTTCCCAACTTCTAATGGGTAGACGACCGGAGATACTCTGCCTGCGTCAAAAGAAGTGTTGAAGCCTAATATGAACAACTCAATGAATGCAAAAAGACACTTTGACCGCGAGAAAGAAAAGCAAAAGTTTTATTATGACAAACGCAGAGGAGTGAAAGAATTACCAACAGTATATGATAAATGTGCCGTGCGTATGACACCTTTACCCGGCTCGAAGGAATGGAAACCAGGAACTATTGTCAAGCACAGCGAAACCGAGATCTTATATTGTGCAAAGGTCCGATTCAGAAACCAATCGCTTGTATAGGAGAAATCGTAAACACTTGCGTACTTCTACCGAAACAGCCTCCAAGGACATTAACCGCGAGACAATAAGTGACAATTTCGAATTAAACAATCTACCGAATAGAATCGAGACAGCCCCGAAAGAAACAAATGACAATCATGACAATAATCGAGATGTAAGTAAAGAACGCAACGAGGAAGTGAAGTGCTCAGATGTGACAACGACTAAATCAGGAAGGATTGTCAAGAAACCAGAGAAGCTTGATTTGTAAAATTTTGTGAATTAGACTTTTAAGTTTTCTCATATTAGCGTAGAACTTTATTAGCGAGTTTCATGTTTAGTTTTCATTAGAATAGACTTTAAAGTTGCGAGTTCCGAAATTTCCGAAATCCGAAATGTTCATATAATGACAGTTCAATTTAATTCAATTTGTGAGTGTGATTAGAGACTTTTAAAATTCCTCAATTAGTTTCATTTGCGAGAGAAAGAGAGATGTAATATCATCCAATTGTTATTATGTAGTTTATTGTTATCATGTAGTTTATACCTATGCATTGGTGACTTCGTTACCTTCCCCATCCTTGTAACTGCCCTTATTAAAATAAAACGTGCAACTCAACTGTGGTTGTTATTACAGCCATGTTAAAAAAAAATACAAACAGAAAAACACAACAGTTCGCAGAACATAACATAGAAACAGAAAGACTGAGATACACGAACTCCACACAAAACTGGGAGTTATCCTAAGTGCTCCGAAAGGGTAAGCAGATGCTGCTCCAATTATATCAACGATAGTAATGTAACACTTGAGTTTGATCGTTATATGTTTTTTGATGCATGCCTGTATAGCATTTCGTTGTTGTTAGAACATTTTATTGAGAAAAAAATAATCAATGAGGATTTAGCATCATTGTGTTGTATTTACATTTTGTCGAACTTGTTAGGTCCGTATGAAATATTTGCCACTGGACGTTAATCATTCGTTCAAATATCAAACTTGTTAACCTGTTCTGCATTTAAAAGTGTGTGCTTTTGACGGTGATCTTATTAAAAACAAAAAAAATCCTTTCTTTAATCATCATCGATTGTTTTGGAACTTACCATTGAGTTATAATGGCATTTGATAGAAGAAGAAAAAAAACCAAAAACGGAATACCTTGAAAGTTGACAGACCATCCGACCTTCTAGGTACTGACTCGTATATTATAAAAGTTATGAGGACAAAGATAAGTAGCTGACCTTTGATTTCCCTAAAGACATCACCTTCTAATAAATTGTATACTAGTATATGTCAACAGAATCATTAATTTCTTTGTTTTAGGTCAACTATCGAATGAGTTGTTTTGCCTCCAAGAAATGGAACCTGAATTCTCCATCGCCTGGACTCGCCGTTTTGACTGTATCCTGTCGCCATTACTTCGTCTTTGGGAAGTAAAATAGTGTGTCTTTCTAAAGAGAAATCCAAAGAGAAGCCGGAAAAGATGTATTTGAAAAGTCTATGGGAGGCCAATATCATGCTCTCTCTAATTTTCATGTCGGGGTCCGAAATTCCCACCCTTCTCCCTTTCGATAAAGCAATTATACCACACTTATATAAAGACTAAGATGCTTCTTGTTTTTTTTAGGGAGCTGAAGTGCCCTGAGAAGACCCCCGACCTTGACTCTTGAGCATGGCAATTGACAATCCTAGTCAATTATGATTGGAGTCGAGCACAGATGCGGAGTTCGATTCCAAAACACCAGATTGACAGGCTAGGCTACTGTAGTAGTTGGACTACTTAGACCACTCAGCCACCGATGCCCTCATTTAGTAAATAATACTTACTTCAAATGTAAAGGCTTTTGCAAAATTTGGTTTAAAAAAGAATACTATGCCATCTACTGAACCGTCAAGGGTAAGTCCGTGAACCAAAAATACAAATAAAAGTATATATGGAAGTATTGCTGTCACATAGACTATCTACAAGAAGAAAAAATAAATTAAGATCATAATATAAAACAAATCCAATCAGCTCGGTATTGTGTTCAGGATATTTTCGTGGAAACCTACAAAGTTTTACAATCTAAACGAACAAAATAATTTACTAAGCTTTGCTTTTTATGCTGTGTCATGGTCAAATATTGAATATTTAAAAAAAAAAACATTTACGATAAAGATAAAAATATATAAGTGATTATTTGATTTTTAAACATTCGTTTGATTAAGACAGTATACATGCAATAACAACTATTCTGTGAGTTAAAAGACCCAAGACATTTTTGATTTTACAAACCTTGCCAATGCTTTTAACGCCTTTAATAACACACAACCCGACAACTAACCAAATGAAAAAGAAACACAACATCAACTTCCAGTTTATAGTTCCTAATTCACTGATCCCAGAAGACATCTGGAGCACATTCTCCCTGCAACATATGTAAAAGATTGATAACACAATTACTGAACAAGTAGACGTATTTGTTTAGGGGCCAGCTGAAGGACGCCTCCGGGTGCGGGAGTTTCTCGCTGCATTGAAGACCCATTGGTGGCCTTCGGCTTTTGTCTGCTCTATGGTCGGGTTGTTTTCTCTTTAATTGACACATTCACCATTTTTATTCTCAATTGTATGAAAACATTTCACAGATAATAGTAGATATGCTCCTTGAAGGCCGTACGGTGACCTATAGTTGTTAATGTCTGTGTCATTTTGGTCTTTTGTGGATAGTTGTCTCATTGGCAATCATACCACATCATCTTTTTTATATCCTAATGTAGTAACTCAAATCCCGTCCACTTTTCTCTAATGTAACATACATGTACCTAATCAGACTTGTTACCGGGTATGTACTTACATGAGCAACACGACGGGTGCAACATGTGAAGCAGGATCAAGTTATTTTCGACATGAGTTTGAATGTCCCTCTTGTATCATTCGCTTCCATTCTACAATCCTAGATTACTTATGTTGATTTCAATTCAGTAGTCATAATTAACACTCTTCTAATTTCCCAATTGCATTTCATCTTTATTTTACTATGGAGTTGATTTTCTGTTTGTTTTTCTCTCAAAAAAATATGCTTTTTCTATATTATATATAATGTTACCGCTCAAACGCTACTTTGTCGGGAATAATTTAAGTTGATTTCAATCACTGGTAAATTTCTATGGGAAAAATATAGTCCTAGTAGAAATACTACTTTTTACTCGTTTGATTGATTGATTGATTGTTGGTTGCTTCACGTCAAGTGATGTACTTGTTTGGAGCAGGATTAATATAAAACCGCTTTCATTTATAACGTCATCGTTACTTACAAAAAATAGGGGGTTCCCATGCAGGTTTGAACAGAACATTGAATACGTTAACTTGGTTTTTACCCTGTTACATGTATCATTTATCATACTAGGTAAATGTCAGGTATTTTACCTCCAAAATTCTTCCGGTGCTGTAATCCAAGATCCATTTGTGGTACAAACAACAGTCGTGTTCACCGAACTTGCATTGTACTGCTTATAACTTGTTACAGCATCAGTCTCATTTCTGGTCATGTTTTGGTATTTAGACTGACATTTATACCCTTGATGCGAAATGCAATTGGGACTGTTCCATTCGTTATCACAGGTTGTCCAGGGTAGGGGACTGACGAATGAGTGTCCAATATAATACAATATCCAGGCGTTGATGATAGTGTAAATGACACCATAAAGAAAGATAACTGTTGTCATGGAATATCCTACTCCTAAAATGAAAGATGAGGAATCTTTATCTATCAGTACAGAAGGGGGAGAACCTATCTCCGGACGTCGGGATTTGGCTTTTCAAGTTGCAGGAATATTGGATATATTGAATATTTATCCCCTCGATACACCCTTTCAATATAAATTTAAAAAAAATCACTTTGCTGAGAAGTTCTGTTGTTGTTGTACAAAGTAACATCCTTTAAATGCATTCGTAAACCCATCGGTTAAGGATCTGCTATCCCTTTCGGAGCACCTGCATAAGGTCAGTTCTGTTATGGGTTCGTGTTGGTCATGCAGTATTGTTGTCTATGTTGTATTTTTTCATTGTTTTTGTTGTTGGTCTTTTATATATATATATATATATATATATATATTTGTCATGACGTTGTCATTTTATTTTCGACTAATGAATATGAAGGCCGTACATTGACCAATAATGGTTTACTTTTATCAATTGTTATTTGGATGGAAAGTTGTCCCAAACCACACCACATCTTCCTATATCTATGAATTTTCGTTAGGTGTTTTGTTACTTTCAGTTAGTGGCGCTTATAAAAATATCAATATTTGTCATAAATAACGACATAAAGCAGTCGCCATTTTGCATAAGGCCTCACATCACAATTAATTCCCTTTGTTCGTGGTCTAGGAATATAGTTCCCAATTATTATATAGGGTATTTCTTCCCAAGTAATCTGTCTACTATTTTCTTTGAAATGTTTACTATTTAAGTGGTCCTATCAGTTGCATATATATTGAAATAAGTAAAACATGTGGAAAAATATTATTGTTGAAAGTGAAAGTAGTGATTTGGCCAAAATGAAAGTAGGGTAGTAATTAGCCTTCGTCATTTATTCAAGATTCAAATCCTACCATTGGCATGCTAATAGGGCCCTCAAAAGAAAAAGCACTGATGGATTGTCCTGGGACAAGCATATTTTATTAGAATAATAATGGTCTATAAGCAGTTAAATTTAATTCATGTTTGTGGCGGTGCAAATTTTTTACTATTCACTTTGCCTTTAACTAAAAAATGCATTGTAGTAGCCTTTCTACCTGCCACTAGGTTTAAAGGACAATAACTCTATATTTTACAGGAGGTTGAAATGCGCAGTGCAATCACAACTTGTTTTCAATAGACACAGACAATTATCTTGAAAGGACCCTAATTGTTTGCTTATTTGCACCTTTAATTATGTTGTTTGGATCTATTTTTTATAATAGGTACAGTCATTGTATTGAACACAATCATTCCTCTTCACCGCTTAATTTATAGATAATACACAGTGATGCACGTTGACTGAATATGAAAGTGCATATGTAGTTGTCTCCCTTACGAGTATAATCAATTTCAGAATGTTCATTGTTATTTCCCTTGTTTAAAACTAAAAAGTTCATGCTTCTTTATTTAATGATTTACATAATGCTTATTCAGTACATATTTGTTAAATTGAATAGATCTTAGTATTTTAAATTCATTGGTAATAGATATTTATTTATATCCTTAATTTAGTAACATTGATAACCTCCTTTGACAGACTTAGGCCTATACATTATATATGACTGGTTCATTAGAAGTATATTGGATTGTCTGAGATCTGAAGTATACAGTCCAGTCAATTAAAGCTGTGATGAATGCAAATCTTCCTTTATTTATTGGTTTACTATTGCTTAGATATGAGACACCCCCCCCCCCCTTTCTCCATTTTTTTTTTTTTTAAATTGAAATTTTTATCAATCTTAAAGAAAAAAGTATTTGCGGTGGTATAAATATAAAACATTGCAGAGAAAATGATTTTATTCTTTGCTAGATAATTGAAGAAACAGACTATACTTAATGCAACTGGTGAGTGAAGACCTTGAGTTATTCCTCTTAGTATAAGAAAATGTCAAAGAAAAACTCTGGTTATTCCCCTTGTATTCATTTGTTGTTTATAAACCAAAAAAAATGAAATACTGTTTTCTCAGGCGTGCAAGAATATACAGTCAATTTTTTTGTTTTAGTTTGCTCTAATTGTAGATGACTGTTTAAAAGAACAAATTTCATTGGTTTATTTTGATAATTACAAAATTAAGTAGAAAGGCTAATTGTAGCCAAGGGGAAGAATAATTGTGTTCTGAGGCCATAACGATCAATAATTATTATACCCAATCGGCAATCCTCGGGTGGATCCGCTAATCTCCTTCTATGTTAGATGAAATGAAGGTACGGAATCGGCCGAGTTGTGATGAATTAATCGAAACCGTTAACAATGAAATAATTGTGAAATATGTTTTTGACACTCTGATTGGTCCCAATGTCACGAGAAGCCAGATATGCTGCAACAAACGTAAGTATCCAAAACGAAAATAAATTTGATTTCTGAATTTGTCGATTAATGTTGTTCGGGTCATCTATGCTTACCTTTCTGTAAGGGACAAACATTCTGAATTGGTCAATTAATGTTGTTCGGAACATCTGTGCTTAGCTTTCAGTAATGTAAGCACACAAACTTTCTGAATTTGTGGACTAATGTAGTTCGGAACATATATGCTTACCTTTCAGTAATGGACAAACATTAAATACATTTGTACATCCTTTCCCTAAAAACTGCCCAACAGATGCTTCAAGAAAGAAAATCGGCAAGGAAAATGTCACTAGACACACGATGTATGGTATTAGAAAGGCACCTGAAAATATATATTTTCAAATATCATATTACAAACAATATACCGTACTGTCGAAAATAAAACAAGTCGATATTGACCAAACATGACATGACCAAAAAACAGACAAGATGATTTTATAAAAAGAGGAAAAGACTATGTATAGTTCAAAAAGTTCCTCATCAACACCGCTTTTGTTTTTTTATATTACGTTTACCACTTTTTATTTTTTAAACAAATTTCGTTTAGTATTTTACAATAATGTGTTAAGTCTTCATAAAAAGGAAGACACTTATCATTACTTGTTTGATTGCAGGTTTGACAATGTGCTATATTCTAACCTCCTCCATTCTTCATGCACACGTACGGAAATCGCCACAAGTTACCAAGTCCAACACTCCAACCCATGACTGATAAAATATAATCCATCTTATTCGTCCATTGCCCTCGATTTAATCCTTCATCTACAGTTGTTGTCTTGCTTAACGGCATCTTTAACATCTATGATATGAATACAAAACAGGTGTGTGCTTTAATACATTAAAAACAACAATCAACCCAAATACCCGTAACATGATTAGAATGAATAATCATGTAAAAATATTCATAATAAAATAATATACAATTACTCAGGGCCGTAACTAGGGTTCTTATTCAGGGGAAGCAGGGATTTGGGCCGCCGACTGAGTGAGGCCCACAAAAGGGGGTGGGGGTGGTAAAATGGCTAAAATGACCCATTTTCCTTCGATTTCCTTACTCTAAGAGACATCAGTATTGCTTGAAGTTGGAAACAATTTTTATGCAAAAACAAGCTGAGATTGCTGTTTGGGGTGAGCCAACTGAAGGCTCCTTCTTAAATGGTGTTATTTGGCCTATAATTATTAACATTAAATACATTGTGACCATGGATTTTTGTTTCTCAATATAGCTATAAATGACCCGTTTTTCTTCGATTTCCTTACTTTAAGAAATATCAGTAATACTGGATCCTGGAAGCAATTTTTATGCAAACAATTATTACTGTTTTTAAAGATGTTTTTATTAGAAATCAAACTGGTAAGTTAAAAAAAACCATATAAAGCAACTAAGATCATGGAACGCAAGATAATTTTGTTATCGAGGACCTTGAATTTCAATATTTTTGAAAGCTGAACAGACATGTATATAACTAAAAACAGAGACTTTAAATACAGTCAAGTATATACTTATAGTATAGAAAGTCCCTGCTACAACGAATGGGGGTGAACTACTAAGGCATTAACCATAATGTTCTCGTACGATCGGGAGAAGCGGTTAAAACAGCTGATTCAGCCGGTAACGAATTCCCGATATCATAAAAGATTCACAATTCAAAGGGAACTTCCTCTGCTTAATTGAGCCCTAAATAAATGTGAATAGTTAAGTTTTATTCAAAATTGTCGAAAGCAAAGTTTCATATGTGTTTTCGTACGAATACTGAATAACAGACGGACGGCCACACACAAAAAAAAACCCAAAATTACAAATACTGTAACGGTTCACTTTCGATCAAAAATCCGGAAAATGACGCATATATCACGTATCATGATAACACTGTTAAAACTGTAAACTTGTGTTGTTTATTATATAAATTCAAGTTCTTGTTGTACATAATGTCAACATTTCCTTTTATTACTTTTTGGTGTAGAAAATTCAGGGGAGGCAGTTGCCTCCCTTGCCTCATAGGTAGTTACGGCCCTGTTACTGTCTTTTGATGAGGTAAATATGCGGTTTTATTGACTTTTGAAAAAATGATATTCACTGAGGCCGACGGCCGAAATGAATATCAGTTTTTCAAAAGTCAATTAAACCCCATATTTACCGAAACAAAAGACAGTAATTGTTTTATTTCATATTCCGAGAGAAGAACATGTATTTAATGACAAACATATACCAAAACAAATTTTACATGAAACATTTTACCTTAACGTTACATGTGAAAGCGCGTGATGTTTAGTGCGGTGAATAACACTTTCTCAGGTGAATATGCTTTTTTATTCAAAATCCAATTCATATAGAGAAACCTACTAAAATAATACCAATATGGAATAATACAGTATATATACTATAGTCAGCTTTTACTTTTTTCCTGCAATCGGCCAACTATTGTACAAATAACAGGTATACAAATATAGTTTTGCTTAATTTGTACTTGATCAAACTGGGCCTCCTGTAACTCCGTTTCAAAAGTTAACGGTAATGTGTATATTTCTGTTTGTGTGACAGTTCATTTTGGGGTCCTCTTCGCGATCTGCGTTTAAACTATGTTGGTTTCTTTAAAAAAAAATCAGACAGAACTATTTTTGAGTAAAACAACTAAACCTTAACGTGCCGGTTGTAAATTGCAGTATAAAAACAATATAATTATGTACATTGTCGGAAATATATATTAAATTTAGTTGAACTCGCTACAAAACAGGAGCTAAATATTGTACTATTGATAAAAAAATAAATTCATCATAGGATTGAAATTTTTTATTTGCGTCAGACGCGTGTTTCGTCTACAAAAGACTGATCAGTGACGCTTGATACGGTGCTTTTTGTCCGCGATTTGCTTTTTGTCCGCTTTTGCTTTTTGTCCGATTATTTTGCTTTTTGTCCGATACTTTTGCTTTTTGTCCGTTGCTTTTTGTCCGTTTTGCTTTTTGTCCGATAATTTTGCTTTTTGTCCGATACTTTTGCTTTTTGTCCGTTGCTTTTTGTCCGTTTTGCTTTTTGTCCGATAATTTTGCTTTTTGTCCGACACTTTTGCTTTTTGTCCGTTGCTTTTTGTCCGTTTTGCTTTTTAGCTCACCTGGACCATAGGACTAAGTGAGCTTTTCTCATTTTCTCATTATTCGTCGTCGTCATTAATTTTTACAAAAATCTTCTCTTCTGAAACTACTGGCAAAATTAAAGCAAACATGGCCAAAATCATCCTTAGGGTATTTAGTTTCAAAAAAGTATCCGATGACCCCGCCCAATAATTAAGATGGCCGTAATGTCTAAAAGAAGAGCATCGCATAAAATGTAGATTTTGGCTTATATATCTGAAACAAAACCATAGAGACAATCTAACAAGGGATAAGAACATTTCGCCTCATAAAATAATGTGGACCAGTCAGAACTTTTCATGTGGGACAATATGAGCTCTTAATTTGAAAAAAAGTGGGACAATCGGGAATAAGCCCTACAGACTTGAGCAATTCTAAAATAAACACTGTTGATGTATCTCTTTTAAATTTTCTATTAAAAAGTATTTTACATTTACGAATGCACTATATTGTATCTGTATCTAAAATATTAAACGCATTTATTTCGTGATAGAAATTAAGTAAATGCTTAAGTAACCATTTTACATGTATTACTTTTCCCCCTCTTTTCGAGTTTGTCAAACAAGAATAAACTACTTTGTTGAAAATGCTGTTGTGTTAACCAAAGTTTCCTTAATCTTATTACTTGAATAACCTCGAACTTCCTCGTCATTTGGATATAGTTGCTAAATAATTCCGAAATGTATGGATTAATACAGTTTATCTAAATAAATAGCTACACATGTATTACGTAAACTTTGTGATAGTGTTCCAAAAATGAAGTTTGTTTGTTTGTTATATTTGTAATATTTGTAATGTTTAAGAAAAATAAAGTTGTTGGAAATATGACGAAAATATTACCAGACTTAAAAAAGTTTTTTTTTAACTGAAATGTTGCAAAATGTTTTGGAGCGACTGTCAATCGGCCATTCGCATATAAGTGCAAATGGTGACTATATATTATTAGCGGGAAGAAGAAACTGTGCGTTTAAGCAATAACATGTCGTAAATGTGTGCACTTCCACATGTAGCAAACGCCGACACCATTTAACATAATGATAAAACTATTCAAACGAGAAAACCATTGATTTACAAAACACTATACGACAAACAAATACAGAAACAAACAACAACTATTGAATTACAGATTGAAACTCCGTTCCTGACTTATTCGTATGATTATCATATATAATATTTAGCGCGGTTAAACATCAATTTAGAATTTCAATAACGAAACCATCACTCAAGGATTATTTGATTTGATAAATTTCTAAACTATTCTAAAGTTTCGAGCATATAAAAAAGAAGATGTGGTATGATTGCCAATGAGACAACTATCCACAAAAGACCAAAATGACACAAACATTAACAACTATAGGTCACCGTACGACCTTCAACAATGAGCAAAGCCCATACCGCATAGTCAGCTATAAAGGCCCCGATAAGACAATGTAAAACAATTCAAACGAGAAAACTAACGGCCTTATTTAAGTAAAAAAATGAACGAAAAACAAATATGTAACACATAAACAAACGACAACCACTGAATTACAGGCTCCTGACTTGGGACAGGCACAGATTTAAATAATGTGCCGGAGTTAAACATATTAGCGGGATCCCAACCCTCCCCCTAACCTGGGACAGTTGTATAACAGTACAACATAAGAACGAACTATAAAAATCAGTTGAAAAAGGCTTAACTCATCAGATAGATACAAATACAAGTGGACGTGGCCGGGTACTTATACATCCCGACACAAAAAGTCACAATGAACAGATCTGAGAGTACTCGCAGTTATCTGACAGCTATTTCAAAGCCACTAACAACTAATAAAAAGTCATGCCTCTGAGACGTTTGAGGATGACAGACTAACTTATGACCAGAATGAATAAGAATTAGTCTATATAACAAGATCTAAAATATTTCTAGTGTAAAAGACTTTAACCTCGCCACATTATTTATGTATGTGCCTGTACCAAGTCAGGAGCCTGTATATTCAGTGGTTGTCGTTTGTTTATGTGTTACATATTTGTTTTTTCATTTATTTTTTTGACATAAATAAGGCCGTTAGTTTTCTCGTTTGAATTGTTTTACATTGTCTTATCGGGGCCTTTTATAGCTGACTATGCTGTATGGGCTTTCCTCGTTGTTGAAGGCCGTACGGTGACCTAATGCTGTTAATGTCTGTGTCATTTTGGTCTTTTGTGGATAGTTGTCTCATTTGCAATAATACCACATCTTCTTTTTTTATAAGAATGCCAACTCCTCACACGTACAATTATTACTTCATTTTCTTTTTTTCACTCATCTAATTATTATATCTATTTTAATTCAATATTGTATCCATATAAATGTATATGAACGCTTACATATATATAATTATTGCGATATCATATATAAGAGAGAGGCAAAGTGTACCAAAGGATAATCACACTAAAAAGGGTTGAAACAAACCAACAAAGCCGCAGCTGAATGAAAAACAACAAGATACACAACAGTCCACAAAACAAATGGTCGAGAACACAATTAATTAGTAGTGCATTTCTTTTAGAACATAAATGAAAATTTAAAAAATCCCATGCACCTGCGCTTTCTCAATGAAACTTTTACAGTGTGTTGTACTAATTTTGGGACAAATTATATCAAAATTATAGAAAACTTCATCGCGTCTAACTCAAAATATGGACAATTTTGTGTTTAGGGTGTCTTGAAATCTTTTGACAGCTTCCGAAGTGCTAATTTTTAACCTTTTTCAGCTGGACCAAATCACTACTTTCCTGTAAAATTCTGGACCCAAATTTTTTTACAGTGTAATTTCACCCCCCCCCCCCCCCTACTTACAATGTGAGGCATTAAACAAGGAGAAATAAATTTGGAAGGGGTATAAAAATTATTGGCAAGTAACCCACTGTTATCACTAGGGACTAATAACGAAAATCAAGGGACGACAATTGTGGTCTCGGACGAAATCATTGAAATTTAAAATCTGAGCAACAAGAACCAATGCAACTGTGATGATGTATGGTTAACTGGAAGAGTAAGATAATCCTGCTCCGTCCATTAAGTTTTAAAAAGTCATGTATTAAACTCAAACTCTCGAACACGTTGTCTTGGAAGATCTTTATTCCAAGGGGGTCCTTAATAGTTGCTTTTTGATAATCCTATAAGGAGTTTATAATTTAACTCCTTGCGAACACTTTCATAAGGAACGAAAATTCCCATCTGCATCTTTTTGAAAAGATTGCAAATATTGTTTAAATTAAATAGGGTATCCCATTTCAAACCCAGCGTCTCGAAAAATCTCATTTTAGGGCACTAGACAATGATTAAATGTAGTAATTCGATAATAATACATGGATTTCTCGCGAAAACATCGTTAAGGCGACTTGGCTGATTGAAGAAATTTCACAATAAAAACTGAAACGCAAAATCGCAAAAACGCATAAAGATGTTTATTCAGGACAATAACTTATATAAAACGACAGCAGAAATACATATAATGTATCACCAATGGAGGTTGTAAAATACTGTAGGTGATACTTAAACGTAATGTTCTATTTATTTTTTTTGTCGTTAAGGGGACTGGAGGGTATTAATCCATTATTTTTTAAATATAGGATTTTGCTTGTTTTTCTATAGATGAACTTTTATCATATACTAAATAGAAAAATCAAATAAAAACATGGGGTTATCGTTCACTTAAGCTCACAATCTGCCCTCGAAAGAAGCAACCATTTTTGTTAAGGTACTTTTTTTTTAAGTTGAACTAATAGGAGAAATAGAGAGATATATATATCGAAATAAAAAAAGAACTAAATTACAGAAATCGATTTAATTTTACAACTGTTTAGTTTACGTAAAGCATATTTGAAAAATATCTACAGGTCACCGATGAGTTGAAAAAGACATTTTAATTCTAATGCCAAAACAAAATGTCATTATTGCACGAAAGGGAGACAATTTGGAGCTTTTACAGTGATATAAACATTTGAAAAATAAATCTGAGGCCAAAATCATTCGATTTTTTGGGTTGATTTTTGAGCCAATTCACAAAGTTATAACTAATAGTGTAATAAATAAACTTTGTAATGAAAACAAAAATGATAAAATTTTTGCTGAAATTACCCTCGAGCCTCCGAAAGAGCAAGTATTGCACAAAAAAAAAGGAATCATCCTTTAACGGAAACAACTCTTGAAATCATCGGCTATTCGTCGATAACTAAAGGCTATTTATTTCTGAAATCTAAATTTTGTTTTGCTGTTCTGAGTGTTCAAGATGTTACATACAGCTAAAATATTGGTAAAACATTTGAAAAAATACTGATCTGTATAAAATTTACACAAAAGTAAACGAATGAAAGCCACTGGAATGCAGTCCAGGACTCGGATAAATAAGCACATTTAAACAAGAGTGCACACACTGAAATGTCTCGCCTACTTTACTCATCATTAATATTATGTTGATAGCCCTAAGTATAAAGATTTATTACAACTGCCACATAAACTTAACATTAACCAAGATAGCTAAACAAAGACCAAATGAATTATGAAAATGAGGTAAAGGTCAGACGAACCATACCAGGCAGACATGAACAGCTAACAATTCTTCGATACAACAAATATACTTGACCTATTACTTATAGTTTAAGAAAAACAGACCAAAACACAAAAACTTAACACTGTGCAATGAACCGTGAAATTGAGGTCATGGTCAAATAAAACCTGGGAGACTTATATATAGATCATAAGATATTTTCATGCACCAAATATAGTGACCTTTGGCATATAATATTAGATAAAAAGACCAAAACTCAAAACTGAACTTTGACCACTGAACCATGAAAATGAGGTCAAGGTCAGATGATATCTTCCCGCTAGACATGTACACCTTACAATCATGCCATACAACAAATATTGTAGACTCATTGCATAAAGTATGAGAAAAACAGACCAAGACAGAAAAATTTAACTATAACCACTGAACCGTGAAAATGAGGTCAAGGTCAGATGACACCTGCCAGTTGGACATGTACACCTTACAGTCCTTCCATACACCGAATATACTAGCCCTATTGCTTATAGTATCTGAGATGTCGACTTGACCACCAAAACTTATTCTAACCTTTGTTCACTGATCCACGAAATGAAGTCGAGGTCAAGTGAAAACTGTCTGACGGGCATGAGTACCTTGCAAGGTACGCACATACCAAATATAGTTATCCTATAACTTATAATAAGAGAGAATTCAACATTACAAAAATTCTGAACTTTTTTTTCAAGTGATCGCTGAACCATGAAAATGAGGTCAAGGACATTGGACATGTGACTGACAGAAACTTCGTAACATGAGGCATCTATATACAGAGTATGAAGCATCCAATTCTTCCACCTTCTAAAATATTAAGCTTTTCAGAAGTTAACTTACGCCGCCGCCGGATCACTATTCATATTATGTCGAGCTTTCTGCAACAAAAGTTACAGGCTCGACTAAAATGACAGGTTATATGAACTGAGTGGCAATAAAAGCACAAGTCTAACACTTGCTTTTTAAAAAATTAAAATCTTTATTTAAAATGGTCATCTTTAAACAAACAAAAATTGAATATGAAAATTTACAATTCCAACAATAGATCGATATTAAACAGAAATGTTTCATTATCATTTTTCGGCTACAATTGGTATATGAACCATCCAAATGTCAAAATATCAACATAGAGTATTTACAAAGAATGTTTCTGTTATGGTGTGCAACTAAATCTCTACAGCAAATGGTAGTGACAACACTAGATGTTAATTAGGATCCAGCGAAAAGCCAGGCTTTTGTCCACGAAGGTAGCAAATTGTCGGTCGCTGACGGCTTTTGGTAACACACGATATGGTTGTTGGTCATGTTGTTATCACCAAGGGAAGGTCATCGTGCTCTTAATTTCCACACAAACTGATATAGCTCCAAAGGTTTAACAATGAACACCAATGGACACTCATGTCAATTGGAAGGCCACGCGGAATCAATATCGGAGATGTTAAAGACAAATGCATCGGTCCTGCTGGGCTTTTGTTGCTTAATGTCTAAATGGACATGGCCTATAATTAAAAGATCCTTTTGCGGAATTTGTGGATTATTTGGTCAACTGTATACAGTCTACGAGCAATTGCATCCTGGGAAAAGCCTCATTAGATAAACCCCAATTTGTTTGTAATTGGTTGTCAGAAAGACCTGGCATATAGTCTTATATTTATTGAACTTACTTACTTACAATAAGGGATAAGCCAGCGAGTAAGTCAGCAAAGGGTTAGGGAAGTACCTTGGTATATAAAAAAGTCGAAATAAACAATTGCCGGCTGGCCAAGAGATTCTCCACGTGGGGTATGATGCCAGAGGTAGAAGTAGGCATTGCCTTAAAAAAGGCACAGATCACTTAGGCCCAAGACCCGTACGAGTTTGACAACAATGAATTAAAAGGGTAAGGTAGTACCTCTGTTTGCAACGAAGTCGAAATACACTTTAATAATTGCCGGCTGGCCAAACTAAAAGATTCTCCACGTAGGCCATTTTACCAGAGATAGAGGAGGGCATTGCCATACAAATTTCTTATGCCCTAGACCCGTACGAGTTTGACAATAATGAATCAAAAGGGGGAGATGGTACCTCTGTTTACGACAAAGTCGAAATAAAGTATTGCCGGCTGGCCAAACTAAGAGGTTCTCCACGTAGGCCATTTTACCAGAGATAGATATGGTAATTGCCTTTAAAATGGCATATAACACTAATTCCAAAGACCTGTACGATTTTGCCTGCAAGGGGTTAAAAATAAAAGGTGTTACCTTTGTTTACAACGAATTCGAAATAAACCTCTACCTCTGGTATAATGATCCACGTAGAGAATCCCGGAGTTTGGCCTACTGGCTACAGTTATTTTGACTTTAATGTGAACAGAGGTACCACCTCCTCATTTTAGCTCTTTACTGACAAACTCGTACGGGTATATGCCATATAAGTGCTATAGGCTATTTTAAAGGCAATGACCACCTATACCTCTGGTAGCATGGCCCATGTGGTGAATCTCGTAGTTTGAACAGCCGGCAATATTTCATAACGACTTTGCGATATACTAGAATACCCTCCTTTCCTTTTGCTGGCATAAGTGCTATAAACCATTTTAAAGGCAAGGCCCACCTCTACCTCTGGTATCATGATAAACGTGGATCATCTTTTATTTTTGGCCATCCGGCAATAGTTTATTTCGATTTTGTTATATACCAGGGTACCCTCCTTACCCTTTGCTGACAAACTCGTACAGATCAATGGAATAAGAAGTATGGGCCATTTTAGATGTAATGTCCACCACTACCTTTGTTATAATGGCCTATGTTGAGAATTTCTTTGTTTGGCCAGCCGGCAATAATTCATTTCGACTTCGTTGTAAACATAGATACCACCTCCACCTTTTAACACTATGCTGAAGCACTGGTACGGGTCTACGGCATAAGTGGCCATTTTTGAGGCTATGGCCACTTCTACCTCTGGTATCATGGCCCATGTGGAGAATCTCTTCGTTTAGCCAGCCAGCAATAGTTTATTTCGACTTTGTGATATACTTAGGTACCCCCCTTACCCTTTGCTGATTAACTTACACGGGTCTGGGACATACGTGTTATGGCTATGTTAGAGGTAATGCCTACCTCATCCTCTGATATAATACCCCGCGTATAGAATCTCTTAGTTAGGCCAGTCGGCTTAATTTATATTTTCGTTGTAAAAAGAGGCATCGCATCCCCCCTTTAACCTTTTGCTGACAAACTCGTACAGGTCTAGGGCGTTAGTTTTATCAGCCATTTAAAAGGCAATGCACACATTTAACCTAGGATTAATGGCCAACTTGGAGAATCTCGTACTTAAGCAAGCCGGCAATAATTTATATCGACTTCTTTGTAAACAGAGGTTCCAACTCCCTTTTAAATCCTTTGATGATACCGCGTACTTCTCTAGGGAATAAGTGATTTAGGCCATTTTAGAGGCAATGACAACCTCTACCTCTGGTATCATGGCCCACGCGGAGAATCTCTTAGCCATCCAGCAATAGTTTAGTTCGACTTTATTATATACTAGGGTACCAACCTTACACTTTGCTGACTAACTCGTACGGGTCTAGGTCATACGTGCTCATGGTCATTTTATAGAGGCAATCCCTTCCTCTACCTCTCATCCCGCGTGGATAATTTCTTAGTTTAGCCAGCGGGCAACAGTTTATTTCAACTTCGTTATATACCGGGCTAGTTCATCCCCCTTTTAACTCATTGTTGACAAACTCGTTCGGGTCTATAGCATAAGTGCTATGAGCCATGTTTAAGAGAATGACTACTCCAACATCTAGTATAAGGGCGCACCTAAAAATGTCTTAGTTTGGGCAGCCGTCACTATTTTTGGTGGACTGTGTGATATACTAGAGTATTCCCCTCACCCTCTTCTGACAAACTCGTACGGGTCGAGGACATACGTGCCATGGCCCATGGACCATTTAAGAGGCACTGCCTACCTATACCTCTGGTATAATGGCCAACGTGGAGAATCTCTTAGTTTGAAGAGCTGGCAATAATGAGGTTTATTTTTACTTCGTGATATACCGGCGAAACTCATGCCCCTTTTAATTCGTTGCTGATAAACTCGTGTAGATCCAGGACATAAGTGCTATAAGCCATTTATAAGGGTATGACTACCTCTTCTTCTGGTATAATGGCCTACCTGGAGTATGTCTTAGTTTAGCCAGCTTTCAATAGTTGTTTTTTAGACTTAGGCATATACAAGAGTATTCCCCTTGCCCTCTGTTGACCAACACCTACGGGTCTAGGATATTAGTGCTTCGAGCCATTTTAGAGGTAATGCGATATATTGTAAAAGACATGAAATTTCATGTACAAATCATTTATAATGTGAGTATGGTCTGTATTTAACTCCTAAAAGGACATGGTATTTTGAAGTTCAAAATGAAACCTGCCAAAAATATACACATTTTATATCGGACATAAAGCAAAATTATCGGACAAAAAGCAAAACGGACAAAAAGCAACGGACAAAAAGCAAAAGTTTCGGACAAAAAGCAAAATAATCGGACAAAAGGCAAAACGGACAAAAAGCAACGGACAAAAAGCAAAAGTTTCGGACAAAAAGCAAAATAATCGGACAAAAGGCAAAACGGACAAAAAGCAACGGACAAAAAGCAAAAGTTTCGGACAAAAAGCAAAATTATCGGACAAAAAGCAAAAGCGGACAAAAAGCGAGTTGCGGACAAAAAGCACCGTATCAGACGCTCAAATAAAAAAATAGTTAAAATGGCCAAATTTGTTTGTGTTCAACGTCTAAAGTTTTTTTTTTTAATAATTCCATCGGACGTTCTGAAACAACCATCAGTTAAGTGAAGGTCAAAGTAAATATTAAAAACAACTTACTTACCTGCATTCAAGCTTCGTGTATCTTAACGAATAACCGAGCGAAGTCATTAAGCATAGCTAAATTGTCGTATATAAAATGATGTTGAATAAATTTACACTTCAGTTACATAATTAAAAAAAAAGACATCAAGCATTAGTGATACTAAAAAGAAATTTGTCACTCATTTAATTTATTCGTTCAAATTATATTAATTACCAATAAAAAATAAATGCACATTAACCAAAAACCAAAAACTAATAACAAATGGAAATGTTTTTTTCTTGTTCATTCAAGCTTCACTTGCAAATATGGATATCATATTCATAATATATTACATAACATATTAAATTATACCCTAACAATAAATTTTGAAAGTGGGTTATTTTACAAGAACGATCAACGATATTTTTGAGGTCAAACAAGGGTACTAACTTTGCACAGTATGCTCTGGTTAACTTTGTTTTGTGTGAATGCTCTAAAACTTTAAATTATTATTTTTCTTTCAAATTATTAAATCTAGAGTGTACAATACGTATTGCTAACGGTGGTTATTGCAAAAGCACATATCATACATATTTCACTGTAAATGAGGGTAGAAGAGTAATCATGCAATTGACCGTTTAAAATGTGCTGAGCGTAGTATTTTTCCACAATGGAGCATTGCATTGGACTTAATAATGTCAACTTGCCGTTTCACATTTACCAGGCAACCACAATATACCATGTACTACAAGACAGAATATCATGTGGCCATAATTATAATATACCCCTGTTACTCTTCGAGGTATATTCTAAATAGACATTTGCGAAAACGGTTATACACCTACGATTAGGATTAAAATTACACTTACAGGTAGCATTTTAATCTTGGGTCGTTTCAAAGTGTAAACATAAACCGTCGTTTCAAAACGAAGACTAACTCCTTTGATGTTTTCTTTATAGTTGAACACAACGATTGGAAAGAAATATCGGCAAAAAAATAACATGACAGCTTTAAGTGGAATCAGGACAACTCGGACCAAAGACAAATTGGACTAAGACAACTCGGGTCAAATTAAAGACAACTCGGACCTATTTTATAGACAGTTCGGACCATTTTGAAATACAACTCGGCCCAGTTTGAAACGCTTGTCAGACCAGTGGCGCTTCGTTGTTTTTACGTTTAATATTATTTTTGTTTGTTTCTGCCTATATCTTTTTCTTCTCAGTTTACCCTAACTGACCATCTTAACTTGCTGTGACAACTTGTCAATTTGACGCATTTCAATAAGTTTTGTAACTATAAGTTGTGTATCAACTTTACTAAATACTATTTCTAGGCATATCAATAAATACTAAAATACTATATATAGCCGATAGCCCAGCAATACTGGTGGACCCCATATTTTATTAATATAAATATAATAGATATATATATACACAATATACATGAAGCATAAGTATTAATGCACTATAAATAAACTTTCATAAGGAATTCTTTAGAAAAACGAGTAAATTGTGTTCAAAAATATGGGCTCTGTCATAAACGATCCTGCCGGCCAGGAAAAACCAACAAAAACGAGTTACCTCGGTTCAAACTCCATTTAAACTGCAGTCAAAAGACTACATTTTAAATAAAGTTGAAAATTTTGGAAACCTGTGTCCAAGCCCAAATGCTCGGAAGACCGTCTCGAGAGGTACACTTGGACTGTGTATAACTGAATAAATATACTATATGGAATAAATAATAAATCAAGTTACTTTATAAATCCCTACTAAATACAAATTAGAATAACAATTCAATTGAAAATGAAATTTATTTCACTGTTGTCCAGTCTGATGCTTGGCTAGAAGTGACCAACAAGGGAAAATATTCCCGCTAAATATCAGTATCACGTGATACATGTATGTATATACGTGTACATAAGAAGTACCCGTATCAATAGTATTCACTAGTACCGTTATTACAATAATTTCCCACTATACTATCGAACCGTTGGAAATTATAAGTATCAACTTTACTAAATACTATTTCTAGGCATATCAATAAATACTAAAATACTATATATAGCCGATAGCCCAGCAATACTAGAACCACAAAGAAAGGGCGGGCAAAGTTCAGTTTACAACCCAAGTGTTTTTGAAACTGACATTCTCTTTTCAAATGTATCATCTATGTACCCGTCCTTACTTGTGTCGGACTTCCACCTCCCGTGTCTCTTAATGCACCTTTCGTTCACATCAGACTGGGCAGCAGCGGTAGCACCGCCTGAACGAAGAGAATGTAAACCTAAATTAAGATACGGGGCGACAATTCTAATTCTTTTTACAATATTCTCTTTAGCTGATGTGTAACTCATCTTCTTATTCTTATGTATCAATTTTGCTATACCCTTAGATCTAAATATAGGTCTAAAAACAAATAAATCAGATTTCTCACCTGGACTAGCTAACTAAATATATCTATTGTACATTTTGAATGGACAAGCTAAAGTGCTACCTTTTGAAATCAAATTTTATTACCCTGTCGGTATTGATCAGTTTTACTACGTGAAATGTGTATCTCTAAATAATCATCGAAAACTGTGATATCTTTACATTTTAAAGAGCTAAGCTCATCGTAACGCAAAAAACCTGAATAACCTATCAAAATCATGGTCAAATCACGAACTATCAATAAATCTTCTGAACTTTCGTACAATGAACATAAATCAATAAGAATAGTATTGTTAATCGGATCCTTTTTGACTACTGGTCTACCGTTCAAACGTTTTACAGATTCAGTCAGTGATTTAACATACGAATTGTTAGTAGGATCATTGAAACCATTAAGCTCATGGGCCCATTTGATAGAATATACAGCGGAGTCTATGACACTGGGAGAACAATGTTTGTCAATAAGATATGTCAAATAAAGTGCAACATGAACTGGGTTAGCAGGTAATTCTGACATGTTGTGTTCATTAATAAAAGTTTTCCATCGTTTGAAACCATAAAAGTACTTTTTACTGGTATTTTCGGCTTTGGATTCCACAATAAAGCTGGACATCTTGTTGGCTAAATTCCTAAGTTTGTTGTCCGGGGATATACCACTGTTGTCTATGGCAGCCTGGACGTTTTCTTCCAATCTTAAGCCTGCAAATAATATTGATTACATTAAAATTCTAGTTTGATTGCTAACATATGCAATCTCAGAATACGTTCACCAAATACGCCATTTTTACCACAACCTTTAACGCCTGAGTGCTCTTTTGGTAAAAACTTTGTACCTTTAATAAATTTGGTGAGATTGTTAGATGCGAATAGCAACGGCCAGAATGGAGCTGATTTCCATTCCGGTATAACAAGCGTGCTGTTGGCTTTGTCGTTTTCTACTTTACGTACGACCATGGAAATGAGTGATGGTGGTGGAACTGCTTCAGTACCGGGATACCATATTTTAGAGTTAAATCGTTCACACTGTGTATTATAGTGTGTGGCGAATCTGTCTATTGTATATGGACCCCATAAGCTATTGATTTCATCAAATATATCAGAATGAATAGCCCAGTCATCGTGATCAGTGTCTACTGAGCTTGTCTGCGTGTGTGTTGTTCTCTCTCGGAACCCATTGTGTAATAATGTTTATATTGCTATCAACACAAATTTGTTTAATGTCGATAGATATATCTTGTAATTTCTGTTTCTTACTTCCTACTTTCAATATGTGAGGTACGTTCTGATTGTCTGTATAAATTTTGACGGTTTTGTCACTAAATGTATTATCAAAAGTTTGTACAAACCTATTGACGCATTCTAATTCGCGCCATGTGGAACTTTCGTTCCTTTCTCGTAATGTCCAGTTACCGGACATTTCCTTGCAAAAAAGTTTTGCATTCAAATCGGAGGTTAAATAACCACCAAAGCCTACATCTGAGGCGTCACAAAACATTTCTATATCAACAATATCAAGCTGATCGACTTTACAAATGTCGACTCCAGCATCATTGAGGTTTTGCAATGAAATAGACCAAAAATGTATTTCATTAATTGCCTTTTTGCAAATTTTGACTGGTGCATCCCAACTTGCTCTGCCCATGATACAATCATAAAGGTATCTAGTGTTCAATCTAAGTCACCAATGACTATCTGCATAGATATCAACTGACCTACAATACTAGCTAAATATCTAGATCCAAAAAATTCTACCCCTTCGTTTGTTTTTTCTATTAAAAATCTAATCTTTTTCTCAGTTTTCATAATTCTATCTTCATTTACAAATATTTTACCTATATTTGTATCCCAAGTATACCCTAGCCATTTTAATCTCTGGCTTGGTAACCAACAACACTTCTCATGTGCTATCAAAAATCCTAAATTTTCTAGTTTAAATTTAACTATCTGACTGCTCTCAATGCATCTTTCAAAATTGCTATCTCCACCCAACCCATCGTCTAGAAACATTATTATCCTTTTGCCTTCTGATCGCAAATGCTTAACTACTTCTCTAAGTACTTTTGTAAATATGTACCCTGCAGTTGATATACCGAAAGGAAGAACATTGAAAACGAAATATCTCGTATTCCCATCAAAATTCCAAGCAAAACCTAAGAAAGTTCTGTGTATATCTGAGATTTCCAAATGATGATAAGCAGATCGAATATCGAAACTAAATAAATAATCTCTTTTTTGAAAGAGATCTCTTGCTATCTTAGTATCCTCGTACTTGTACCTAAATTTAAACAGATGTGGATTCAAATGCCTACAATCTAGTACTTATCTTGGTTTATTTTTATTAAATGCTACTGTAAGTGGATTTACTACAGTTGGTTTAGAATAAACCTCAGAAATACACCTTTTTTGAAGAAGTTTGTAAATCTCTTCAACAACAAATTCTGCATTGTTTAAAGATGATCTGTTATTTTTCAAATGTTTAACCTCTGGTTCCGTTTTTAACGGTAACTTATACCCGTTTTCAATAACATCAATAATATGTGTACTAGTAGTAATAGCTTTCCATTCATGTAATTTTGACCTCAATTTACCTACAGGTGAGACAGGTATATCAACTTCTAGTAAAAAGTGATCACCAATGACACTTGGTTTCGATTGAGTAATTTCTATCGTATGTTTATCTTCTGCTTTGTTTACATTTGAACTGAATGAATTTTCAGCTTGACCAATATAACATTCTTTCATATTATTATACAAACTAGTACATACAAAATTTTTAAATATACTTATCTTATCTTTCTTTTCAGGACAATCATTCGCCCAATGGCCCTTGTTGCCACAATTAAATCATCTCCCTGTTCTCCAAGTAGGGGTTGGATCTCTCTCTTTGGTGGAATAGGGCACTTTTCTGACCGTCTTCGTTGACTTTTTTTAGCTTGTCTGACTTGCTCCTACGTTCAGCTCTATTTTGCGCTCTTGTCATCTTCTTTTCATCTTCGGAGTCGTCGGCAATTGGATTAGTTGTGTACTCCTTCACGACTCTCCAACCCAATTCGGATGAATCAGCGAGTTTAATGAGTTTCTGTCTGTCTCTAACAATTGCCATACCTTCAACAATCTTGTCTTTAGCTTGATGAATGGAGTCTACGGATAAATCTGGTCCGTCTAACTGTGCTTTTGCTTCCGTTAACTTCGTCAGGACTTTAACCTCATGCTTGTACTGGTTTTCGTTCCCCTTCCGTTGGAAAGTATAGTTCTCCGACAAAGTTTCCTCAATCTTGGACATCTGGGATTGACTGATATCTCGCTGAGACTGCTGGATATTTCCCTGGAATGTGGATAGTCTGTTATCTATCAAAGCTGTGATTTGGTTAAGGGTATCTTGTTGTGAAGCAGATACTGCATTTTGTACTTCTTGGACAATTACTTGCTTTACGGAATTATCTAAACCGGGGTCCGTCATATTTCACTGTTGTCCAGTCTGATGCTTGGCTAGAAGTGACCAACAAGGGAAAATATTCCCGCTAAATATCAGTATCACGTGATACATGTATGTATATACGTGTACATAAGAAGTACCCGTATCAATAGTATTCACTAGTACCGTTATTACAATAATTTCCCACTATACTATCGAACCGTTGGAAATTATAATTAATGACGGACTACCGAGATCAATTAAAAAATTAAAACAGCAAAAATCTTTCAATGCAATGAAAATATAAATCAGATATATATAATTCGTCTTAACATATACGGGCCCTTGTTGTAATAAGTGATCATAAAATCTTTCAAAATGATTGAAATGCCTTTTACCGTCAGGCGCCAAATGTTAATTTTCGACTATCGTTAGTGTCAAATTGATTTAATTTTATATTGTGGTTTGTAAAATTATCCTAATTCGTCAGAGATCTCAATAATTTAAATATTACCGTTATAATTAGAAACAATCTACCATGATTCGTCAAAATCAGTTGATTTTTTTTTATCGTTGTGGAGAACTGAATTCTTTTTGGAGTTTTTATGGACTTCTGTTTATATGTTTGTCCATTTTTGTCTTTTCTTTTCTGGTGGAGTCTTTTCTCTTCGACTTATGGGTTCAAAATGCTTTTTTGAATCGTTTTCTCGTTTAAAAAAATAACAGTAACTTAAGGAGGTAGACCTAGGTTAAGGGAAATAACTCTTAAAATCATCAGTACGTTTGTGTCAACCGTTTTCATAAATATATTCTAAGCTTCTAGGTTACATAGATTATTTCCAATCTGTTTCAGGTAAATGCTTGAAAATCATTGATGAAACTTGACTTTAACAAACACATAACTGATTTAAAGAGTTATCTCCCTGAACCAAGGTCTACCACCTTAAGTTGCGTTCAACATAATATACATGCATTACATTTTAATTTAAATTAAATCAAGCATTTCAATGTATTGACTATTCATGTAAAACTATTTTACATCATTTAAACTTATGCGCTTTGTTTGTATAAGCTTGAATATTAATTGGCATATGACACATCATTTATAACAAAATATTTTCATATATCTTAAGAATAAATTATAAACAGATATTTTAAAAAAATCGCTAACGCGAAATTTATTACATGTATATGTATATTTAATTTTACTATGAATCTCATTTTTTTTTTGAGAGAGGACCCCTTGTTTTTCATTAACCGTAATCGTCATTCCTTATGCTGTGTTTGGATATACGCCTAAGGCGGCCTATGGTTACCTGTTTATACCATATCAAACCATAGGTGCATGTGCATTTTAGGTGCATGTGCATGCAAACAGGACAATATTGAAAACGGTAGAACGATTGCAAAGTCTAGTACTGTAATTTCGAAAATATTGTCATAGAAGTGCATGAACATTTAGTATCACGCCAGTATTCCCCCAACTTGATATTCAATAGCAAATGAACCTCATTGTCTTAAGACGTCTCGAGACAGTCTTGAGACATACACCTTATGTCTTGAGACATAGAGCATACATCTTAAGACATGAAACCTTTTAAGATGTGTCTTGAGACATGGAATATATGTCTTAAGACATATATCTTCAAGACATTTTTGCAACTTCAAAAATTGTATCCTCTTATCCAAGACGTCTTGAAAAAAAATGTAAATGTCTTGAAGACATTGAAACAAAAAAATACCAGTGGCCCTTAAAATATATTTTAAATACATAAAAATCGTTTTTATATGGAAAAATTATTTTGTTAGAAGACAACTAACAGACAGAAGATAATTTAAGGTAATTTCCGTGAAAAATGACAAGAACTTTTTATACATACAATTGATGATTTTTTACTTGTTCTGAGATCAACAATGCTTCCTGATTAATGTTTTTTAAGGGAAAACTAGAATTCTAAAGTTCCTCTGATGTTCTAGGTCAAAACATGTCATGGAGGATTGAATTGTGTATACTTCACTGCAGAGATAAGTGGATGTTGCTCCACAAATTACTATTTTTTTTAACTTGGAACTATTTTTAATTATGGAATTTGCATAATTTCTAGTGTTTAAAATTTAAAAAAAATTCCATGTTTATTTGGTATTATGATCATTTGAGCGGTTCATAACATTTTCCATATATTGTATTTTGGTTAGATAGTGTTGTGCACGGCACAGTACATTCTATTGAAAATATAATATTTTCTTTGTAATAGAAAGTGTTGTGCGCAGCACAGAACATTTCAGTATAGAATAAACATGGAATTTATAACAAAAATTCAATAACAAGAAATCAAGCAAATTCCATAAATCAAAGTAATTCCAAGTTCAAATAATAGCCTGTTTACTGCAAATGTTAACCGACCAGTCAATCAAATTGACATGTTCTCATTCTGATATGCAGGTATTTGCTACTGGCCTTAAAACACAAACCTAACCCTGTGCCATCAGCATTATCACCATATTTTGTCTAAGCATCATTCATATTATATATATAAAAGCCTTAAATGAAAATAACCTTCAAACCTGTGATTGCGATTTTAAATGTGTGCATAAATAAATTTCTTGGAAGAGGGGTCTAAATACAGCACAAACAACATTTTCAATCACAAAAAAATTAAAAAGTATATTTTAACAACTGCATTTGACTAGTATACTAACAAGTCCCCCAACAAATGATCTTAAACCCTGCTGATTGCAAAATAAATAGATCACTAGGTGTACAGAATGGATCTTAATATACTAAACAAGTTTAAATTAACAGATTTGGTTTGAATGCCAATGAGACAACTCTCCATCCAAGTCACAATTGGTAAAAGTAAACCATTATAGGTCAAAGTACAGCCTTCAACAGAGCCTAGGCTCACACCAAACAGCAAGCAATAAAGAGCATAAAAAATTACCAGTCTAACCCCTTTCACACAGGAAAATCAATGATCTAAGATACATAAAAATTGAGAAGCCAACAATTATTAAACACATAATAAGCCCACTTAACATCAGGTTCCTGACATAGGAAAGGTGCAAACAAATGCAATGGGTTTAAACCTTTTATCTGGCACCAATCTTCACCCTAACTTGATACAGTTATTCAAGCATTTAAACCAGTATTGTTCTTTATTGAAAATGTATAAACACTTCCATGACTTTAGTTGTCATATCTGATTTTATAGCCATACACATGATACATGTACCTTCCAAAATAAATGTTTCTCAACCCTACAAATATTCACAGATGACAAATATTTCAGTTCTGTTTTAGTCAACTTTAATTTTCAAATAAATATAATTGTATAAGCAACAAAAATGAACTAAATTAATGTCAAATATTTGGTTCCAAACTATGTTTCTTTTTTCTTGCATGATGGAGTTGTTTTCTTGTCTGTAAATAAAGATTGAAATAAAATATTAATTTACATAGCATTATGAGTTTGTTTATTGATAATTTCAGCTTTTAAAAACAAATCACCACAGTATCTACTTATAGGTGTATTATCTGTTCTTGATATGAACTCCAACATATAGTATTACCATGATTACACTGTACTATCTTTGCATAACTGAACTAAAGCAGAATTGAAAATCAATAAAAGAACAGATTTCCAGTGTCCCCCATGTTGCACATATTTTATCTATTAAAAACAAGGCCAATAAATCAATAAATGGTGAATGTGTTCATGTGACACACATATCATATAAAGTTATAAAGGGACATAACTGAAGAACATGTAAATGTGATGCTCCCCAAATTTGTACTTTCAAGACCAGAGTTTTGTGGTAATAAGTATGGTGTATAAGTTTCATACCATTTTGAGAAGGCAAACTCAAGTTAGTGAACCGAAAGGAAAAATTCAGCAATTTTTCCATGTTTAAAGGATCATAATATAGACAGATTACAAGATGTGGTATGAGTGCCAACATGGCCGATGAGACAACTCTCACTCCCAAGTCACAATTTGAAAAAAAGATTATAGGTAAAAGTATAGGCTTCAACATAGAGCTTAAGATCACACAGAACAGTAGGCTATAAAGGGTCCCAAAATATGACTAGTGTAAAACTATTCAAAAGGCAAAACCAACAGTCATGACAGTCTAATCTATGTAAAAAACAGAAAAAGTTTAAATTCTAGATCATTAAAAGCAGACAGCAACACCACTTAAATTCAATCTTGCTCTGTTTTTTTTGGTAATTAGTATTGTGTTTAGTTTCATAACTTTTGGTTGAGGCTAACTTAAGTTAGAAATGGAAAATTCAGCAGTTTTTCCATTTGTAAAGGGGCAAAACTCTAAAACTATTAAATTGACGCCACCAAAATTCAATCTTGACACACGTTTGGGCTAATAAGCATTCTGTATATCATAGTATATGTTTCATAATATTTGGTCAAGTTATTCAAAAGTAAAGTTAGAGATTGGAAACCAACTTTGATCATTGAATATTGTTTTTCCTGGTATTAATATTGATTTTGTTATCAGTAAATTAAAATTAAAGCAAACTAAATATTACTGTAATATATATACAGATTCATAGATCTATATTCTGTCTCTAACTGTATCTGGGCATTGCACAAAGTCGTGTTTTTCTATTAATATGACTGTTTATGACTTCTTAAACTAAATCAATTGGATGTTGGATGTGTACTGATTGATAAATTAGTCTGAGATGCATGATTTTTTTTATTATTCTAGATGATAGTGGCTTTGAACTAGCTGCCAGTAACTGTGAGTACTCTCAGATCTGCACTTAGTGTCTTTTTGTTGTTGGGATAAATATACAAGTACTCAGCTCATCTACTCTGTGTTGTATTTCTTTTTGTCTCATTTGATGAGTCAATAAGCCTTTTTCAACTGATTTTTTTAGTTTGTTCTTATTGTCACACCACTGTCCCAGGTTGGAGGGAGGGTTTGGATCTTGTATGTTGAACCCCAACCCCACACATTCTGTATGTATGTGCCAGTCCCAAGTCAGGAGCCTGTTATTCAGTGGTTAATGTTTGTTGATGTGTTACATAATTTTTTTCCCGTTAATTTGTTGTACATACATGTAAATTAGGTGGTTTGTTTTCTTGTTTGAATTGTTTTACATTCGTCATTTCAGGGCCTTATATAGCTGACTGTGGTATGGGATTTGCTCATTGTTGAAGGTTGTACAATTAACTATAGTCATGATCATGAAGATAGTTGTTAATTTCTTTGTCATTTGGTCTCTTGTGAAGAGTTGTCTCATTGGCAATCATACCACATCTTCTTTTTTTATATTTGGGACATTGAAGGAAACAATTCTTTTAAAAATATTTGATCTGATATGATTTTCAAAATTGTCTAAAATATTGATGACATAAAACTTAAAATAAATTTCATAACAAGAGTGCACACACTGAAATGTCTCGCCTTCTTTACTAATCATTGATATTATGTTTAGTCCTAAATATATAGACATTAACTGTTTAGTGTCTTTAAATATCAGCTGTATTTGTACGAGGCTAGGAAACAAGGTGTATGCGAGCTTTTAGTGAGCTGTGCGACTAACATATAGTTCATACAATATTTCCATACACCAAATAATTAGTTGACCATATAGTTTTTAGAAAAAAAGTCCAAAACTTAAAAACTTACCTTTGACCACTGAACCATGAAAATGAGGTCAAGGTCAGATGACACCTGCCAGCTAGACATACATGTACACCTTATAATCATTCCATACACCAAACATAGTAGACCTATTGCATACAGTATAAGAAAAACTGACCAAAACTCAAAAACTAACTATTACTGCTGAACTGTTAACTATTTAGTTTAGGAGTTTAGATATCATAGTTTAGTCTATATAGTCTTTAGTTCTATTTGTATGTATCTTTGTATTTACAGTGACTTGGTGGGTTTAGATTAAAGATGTACAAAGAATACTTCAGTCATGTATAGCCAAGCCAATTAACAGAACCATAAAAATTAGGTTAAGGTCATATGACACCTGCCAGTTTGACATGTACATCTTTAGCTTACAATCATTTCATACACCAAATATAGTAGACCTATAATTTTGCATACAGTTTAAGAAAAACAAGACCAAAAACACAAAAACTTAACTACAACCACTAAACCATGAAAATGAGGTCAAGGTCAGATGCTGCCAGTTGGACATGTACACCTTTCAGTCCTTCCATACACTGAATATACAAGACCCATTGCTTAAAGTATCTGAGATATGGACTTGACCACCAAAAATTAACCTTGTTCACTGATCCATGATATGAAGTTGAGGTCAAGTAAACACTGTCTGACGGGCACAAGGACCTTGCAAGGTACGCACATACCAAATATAGTTATCCTATTACTTATAATAAGAGAGAATTTAACATTACAAAAATCTAAACTTTTTTTTCAAGTAGTCACTGAACCATAAAAATGAGGTCAAGGACATTGGACATTTGATTGACAGAAACATCATAACATGAGGCATCTATATACAAAGTATGAAGCATCCAAGTCTTCCAACCTTTAAAATATTAGGCTTTTAAGAAGTTAGCTGCTGCCGCCAATACCACCGGATCAATTTCCCTATGTCAAGCTTTCTGCAACAAAAGCTGCAGGCTCAACAAAAATCTGGATAAGAATTGTACACATTAGAGCACTCATAACTTCATAAGGCAATTTTCCATTTGATGAATGTTTCCAAGGGGCATGTATATATGCATTATCTATATATATACATGCATATCATGTAAATGTTAATAGTTAAGTCTTAATACCTTAAACAAACAGCCTTCAAGTTCCTCAGGTATGCCAGGATTGCCCAGGAAACACTTTCTAGTAAATAAGATGTGTCCTATCCCCATTGATTCATTCTCTGGATTTTATATGCAAAATATTCCCCTGAAAAAAAAATATATGATTACTTATCTAATTCATGTGATCATGCATTTTTATATCATGAATTTGTTGTTGAATAACTCAATGACATTGGAAACAAATGTATTGCATCAATGTTTATTATAAATACATGTACATGTACTTTGACCAAGAGGATAACATTCTGTGGAAAACTTTCATTTCTTTTACAATAAATATATATTTTGTGTACATGTACAAAAACAATTTCATTAATCTCAGGGATATAACTTCCAGTGCATACATATACTACATGTACATATTTTTGCCAGCTGGAACTCATTTACTTTACTGAATAAGTTAGTTTGGACGAAATTTTGCAATTGGTATACATATATATTGTAGTTTGCTGTACATGCCATAGTAATGCATTAATAAGTAATTGGTACTGAATTGTATTTCAAATAGTAAATCTAGCTATTTAAAATGCAAAAATATTATAAAGCATTCTATATAGAAAAACATACAATGTACGCCGGGAAAAATGTCTCAACATTGTTTGGTAACCATGGTATTTTTACCCGAACTAATAATATAATAGATATCAAATTTTTTTTTGGACCATAACTCTGGACTTAATCATCAGACCAGAATACCAATTAAACTTGATCTAGATAACTTGTCATGATAAAACTTTTCAACAAACATTAAATCAATATCTTCAAGAAAGAAGAAAAAAGTGTGGAAACTGATTTGCCCGACTGATGAATTGACAGACAGACGGACAGAGTGTAAATCTAACGTCCCCATTTACTTCATTGGTAGGGGACTAATTAAAAGCAAATTACAAAATCAAGATTCTTTATTTAAAGCAAATTTATTATAAAGTTATTAACATAAAGAGTAAGCAATTTTTCTTCTTAACATTTATTTAAGGTACAAAAATGTAGCAGGATAAGCTGTAACCCTTCACTCCCAATCCCAACTTTGGGAACACTGATAATTTTTATTTTAATATAAATACTTACATATCTGTTTCTAGCTGCAGCACATGTCTGCGTTCTTATTTCTTGTGTACTTCATTTTACTCCTTTAGCCTTTCCAGTCCTGGGGCAATTTGCCAAATGTGTCATTTCTTGTGAGTCCTAGTAGTCTAGAAATAGAATATTAAAATAATATTTGTGTGTTTCCTTCTACAATTCCTTTATTCATGTTATTTATTCCAATAATAAGTAAAATCAATAATCATGTAAATATAATGAATTTATCTCTCGCAAATATTTTCCAATCATGTTCATTGATCATGTTGATTTTTGATCAGCTAGGAAACTAATATAGTATGTTTGAATTTTAAACAACTATTTTTAAGAAAAATTCTTTATTTGATAAAATTGAGAATGGAAATGGGGAAGGGGTCAAAGAGACAACAACCCGACCTTAGAGCAGATAGCTATTGACAACAGCAGAAGGTCACCAACAGGTCTTCAATGCAGCGAGAAATTCCTGCACCCAGAGGCGTCCTTAAGCTGGCCCCTAAACATTTTTTTCACTAAACAAAAATACATATATACTAGTTCAGTGATAATGAACGCCATACGAACTCCAAAAACTCCAAATTGTACACAACAAACTAAAAGTTAAAATAATACAAGACTAATAAAGGCCAAAGGCTTCTGACTTGGGACTGGCGCAAAATTGCGGTGGGCTTAAACATGTTTATGAGATCTCAACCCTCCCCCTATACAAGAAGTAAATCTAACCAATGCAGAAAAGTAAACAACAATACGCACATAAAAATTCAGTTCAAGAGACATGAGAGAAGTCCGAAGTATATACATACATGACATACTGGTACTTCCAATAACATATCAGCAGCATATGATATGTTTAATGTTACACAATCTTCACGATTAACCACAAGCTGCCAACTTAAATGTATTTAAAGTATATATTCAAGATGCAGATCTAGGATTTTGAAAATAGGGGGTCCTAAGGCCCACGAAACTAGGCAATGTTTGGACATGTTGGAGTAGAACATGTAAAATATTCTATGCATTAACCTAATACGTTGCAGCACTGTAAAAAAAAAAAGGGTGGATAAAATTACAATGACCAATTTGTAGCTAATGTTCCTTGTCTATTGGATAGAAAATACCGTGGCAGATGTAGATTAAAGCATAAATAAAAGATTTATTTAAAGTTGGTTATACATATATAACAATACAACATGAGCTCTGTAGAGCTTTTATCCGACATAGATTATTAAAGTATTATCAGTTTCACCCCAAGAATATCATTTTTTCATGAATAAATCTTTAAGTATTTCACCTTTATTTTTATAAGGTTTGCAAAAGAACATAAAACATTCCTATTTTTTAATATATTTTTAATGGTACGTGTTTATAGTGCCCAGTGGAACGACTTGCCATTGGTACGAGTTACTCTGGTATTTATGAGTTTTCGGTGGTACGAGTGAATCCATGACAAATCGCCCCACTCCTAATCACCCCACTTTTGCACACACTCGCCCCACTTTATAAAAAAACGCCCCACTCTTGTTTATCAACTCTCCCCACTTATGAAAAAGGGTAAAATCCCATTGCAAAAAGGTTGAACAACATACCCCACTTATGCCATCTAGCCTCATTCGGGACAAATAGATAAACCACAATGAATTTATTAGTGTCAATTCGCCCCACTTATAAAAAAAGATGCAATCCCGTTGTATATCTATGACTATGTCCCTGTCCCACTTCAATACCTATGAAAACCTCCGTGAAGCTCAGTTTGGGACCCCCATACTTCAGAATCAGGCTATCTCGAAGATAGAGACGGTCCAAAGGCGAGCTGCTCGGTATGCCTGCAACAGGTTTAATAATACCTGTTGTGTATCAAACATGCTGAACACACTAAACTGGCATATTTTAACACAATGCAGACTGCATGCACGCCTGGTTATGATGTACAAGATCACACATCACCTTCTTGTTATACCATCTAGCACAATTCTCATTCCATCAGACTCAAGTCTCAAGAACCAGGTGCGGATCCAGAGGTGGGGTTCCGGGGGGTTGGACCCCCCCTTTTATGACGATCAATGCATTTGAATGGGGACATGTAACTGGAACCCCCCCCCCCCCCTTTGTCCTGGGTTAGGAACCCCCCCCCCCTTTTTAAAATGGCTAGATCCGCCCCTGTCTCAAATATTATTTAAAAAGCTTCATCTCCTGTACATGTATAGTTTTAATCACTACATCTGTTCTTTGCACCATTTTGTAAATAACTAAAATATTAACGGGACTTTACCCTTTTCACAAGTGAGGATATTTTTTAAAAAGTGGGGCGAGTTGGTAAACCCGTTTGGGGCGGTTTTTTTTTTTTAAAGTGGGGAGAGTTGGTGAAAAAGTGGGGCGATTTCGTGTGGGGCGATTTGTCCTGCTTCCGGTACGAGTTAACCTGTTAACTTGCTTCCATCTCGTCTAACCCTTCAGACCTATTTGCAATCGCATTTTCCACTGTTTCATAAGTGGGACGGGCGAATTGGTAAACAAGAGAGGGGCGATGTTTAAGAAGGTTGGACGAGTAGAAATCTCGGAATTAACAAGTTGGTCATGTTGGGAAAAAAGTATGACAGAGTTAAAATGACTTTCAAATGTGTTTAGGTTTTTAATGTTAATGTTGAGACTCAAAGAATTTATCATTAATTATGTTTTATATTATATATTCTACTTGGACAATAAGTTAATATATATCTAATTGATAATGGACATTTTATAATCAAAGTGACAATAATGCCTCAGGGCTTAATCCTTTATCCTTCTTAAATTAGAGACATTGCTAAAAGAGTTGTATTAATTATTTATCTTTCTTTATCTGGATAATAACATGTTTATATTTGTCAACACATTTAAGTCATTATGTAATAATTGATCTTAGCTTATTGTTTAATTCTCATATATATATATACTGTACTATATTGTAAAGGATATAAGTTTGGAAGTCACAGGCTTGGTGACAAGTTCCAGTCTTGGAAATAAATTATATATTAAGCGGAATTAATCTTCTGTGTATAACTGCTAGTTTATGGTGCATGGTTATTTAGGTATAACATTTAGTTGTGACCGAATCCTCATATCAGTCTCCTAGTTATAGACTGTGGATTTCTTGGTTACACATGGTCGAGGACCGCCTTTTCCGGCAACCTCAGCAGCACAGCGAGTTACCCCCAAGAAGAAAACCTTTGTTTAGTGAAAGTATGAACTACTCATTTCAACCACAGTGGAGACAATGGAACTATTTTCCTTGCCAGCTACCAAGAATGCCAACATGTGGAAGATGTGGAAATAAACATTTATATAAAGTATGTTATTCATTAGCTAGGAGTTGCTATAAGTGTAAGAAAATAGGACATTATGCAAGAATGTGCAAAACCAGTGATGTACGAAAATTGGAACTAAATGCATTGAAATGTCATCACAAGTCTGGAAGGCAAATTCAAAGAGACAAGAAGAGAATGGACACATACATTCAGAATAAGAAAACATGTCGTGAACTGCCATTTTCCAACTTAAAGGATACAAATTTGAGTAAATATTTAGATGTAACATGTGTTATTAAAACAGAACTGAAAAATGTTAAGCAGAAATTCAAGGATGATCAAATTAACCAGCAAAATCGTGTGAATGAACTACAGTCTCAATTAGAAAAATTAGTTAATGAAATAATTCAAGCTCGGCGAATAATTACCACATTCATTGACCAAACATCAGATTTAAAGCAGGAAAATGAAAAACTCTCAATAACTGTAGACCAATACAAAGAGGCAGAAGCTGTAAGTAATCGAATACTGGAAGAACTTACAAAAAGGAACAGTGAACTTTTAGAGGAACTAGAGGAATATAAAGAGTTCGAGGAAGAAAATACAATGTTTGATTCTGACGGTGAGGAAACATATTTTATTACGAACAAAGATGTGGACAAAATGCTGGAAGAACAAAGTGACACTCATCTAAAATTAGTTTCAAAACTTGAGGATGAAAATAGGACTCTAAAAAGTAAAATGGAACATCTGACATCAGTTCAATGTGCAAATTCAACCATTGAGAAACAAGAAACTAGACTGAATACAGAGACACGTATGTCTCCAATGGATATTGTTGACAAATTGATTCAAAACCAAAATAAAAAACATTCAACCAAAAGAAGTTCAAAGAATTCAAAACGCAAATCTCGTGTTTCCAAAAATACATCTTAAGATTTAAGGTGTTATTCAAAAACATGTGGAAATGTTTTAGTCGGACAGGGAGAAATGTATGACAGAGTTAAAATGACTTTCAAATGTGTTTAGGTTTTTAATGTTAATGTTGAGACTCAAAGAATTTATCATTAATTATGTTTTATATTATATATTCTACTTGGACAATAAGTTAATATATATCTAATTGATAATGGACATTTTATAATCAAAGTGACAATAATGCCTCAGGGCTTAATCCTTTATCCTTCTTAAATTAGAGACATTGCTAAAAGAGTTGTATTAATTATTTATCTTTCTTTATCTGGATAATAACATGTTTATATTTGTCAACACATTTAAGTCATTATGTAATAATTGATCTTAGCTTATTGTTTAATTCTCATATATATATACTGTACTATATTGTAAAGGATATAAGTTTGGAAGTCACAGGCTTGGTGACAAGTTCCAGTCTTGGAAATAAATTATATACTAAGTGGAATTAATCTTCTGTGTATTACTGCTAGTTTATGGTGCATGGTTATTTAGGTTTAACATTTAGTTATAACCGAATCCTCATATCAGTCTCCTAGTTTTAGACTGTGGATTTCTTGGTTACAAAAGTGCCTGTGGAAAAAGTGGGGCCATTTTCCAATGGGGCGAGTTGTTAAATGGATTCTAACCAGTCAGGGGACTTACTGAAATAGGTGATTTTTAAATCACTTATTTGAGTAGCAAAATCATGTTTTTGTCACAAATTGGAATTTTGTATTTTTTTCCAAATTTTAAACACATAGGTTTAAATAATATCTTTTAATTAGTAAAATTAAAAAAAAAAAACACCTTTTGCTTCTTTCAAGTTTAGAAACATAATTAGTCCCTGGATCATTAGTATTCTATATTTAAAGCTACAATAAAATTAAATCACTTCTTCTAGTGATTAATTTGTACTACTCAAATAGGTGATTATTAAAGAAAGACAACTCTAACTTCCAACCTTTATGGAAATAATGTTACTTAAAACAGTGATTTAGAAAATCACTTATTTAAGTAAGTCCCCTGACTGCTAACTGCAGGAAATTATTGAAAGGTGAAAATCAAATATCTCAATCTGTAAAGAAATTACCTTTTCTTCGTTCTCCTTAACGATGCTATCATATCTATCTTTATCTAACTCTGGAAACCGGTCAAGATGCACTTTCACTGCTAACATAATCCTTCACAAGTGTTGTAACTTTCACTTCCGGTATGACGTAGTTTGACAAAAATCGTGCAGACGAAAATTTTAAGGTGAGGCCAAACAAACAAACAAATATGAATCTGATATTGTATGTAAAGGTGTGATATCCAACATAGTGATATTTACTTAGTAGCATTTTTCATTAAGCAGTTTTTTTTCTAGTTTGCCCAAATATTAGAAATTAAAGACAGAATGTAGAAACATGGTCTTTGAGTGTCAGAATATGTATTTCCAACTGAAGGTAGCCAGACCAGAACCAGCATATTTATTTTCTGCTACTCTAAAAAGTGACATAAAATCTGCAACTCTCTCCCCCAAATGATCGTACCCTTATAAAATCCCAGTTTGTATGGTTCAGATCCACAGGCATAGGTGAATTTAGGTGGGGTAGGCTAAGGGTGCCCATTTTCAGAAAAAAAATGGTTGGTTATATGTCTAATGTCTATAGTGAATCACTGAAGCAAGACTGGAGCAGGCCCCCTCTTTGGCAGTCAGTGGGCCCCCGCTTATGAACATTTCTGGATCCGCCACTGAGATCCCACACTTTGGTAGGATAAAGTGATAAAAAAAGGGACTACCTGAGTGGAAAAAAGGGGGTGGGGTGATGAGGTAATAATGTTGATTTTTCTGGTTGCTGTTGCTGGTCTTAATTGAATAGTTTGATATATTATTTGATTTGATTTAGTTTTTATTTCTGCAATTGTTTAAACAATCATTGTAATCATTCAATTTATTGTAAGAGAGGAACGAAAGATACCAAAGGGACAGTCAAACTCATAAATCTAAAACAAAATGACAACGCCATGGCTAAAAATGAAAAAAACAAAAAGACAAACAATATTACAAATGACACAACATAGAAAACTAAAGAATAAACAACACGAACCCCACCAAAAACTAGGGGTGATCTCAGGTGCTCTGGAAGGGTAAGCAAATCCTGCTCCACATGTGGCACCCCTCGTGTTGCTTTAATATGTGATATCAAATCCAGTAAATAGTCTAATTTGGTAGGTTACATTCATGAAAGGGAAGGAGATTGTAGTTAGGACGTAATTATTCAGCTCAATTTCGGATGCTGTGATTTAGGCAATTTAGGTTTTATGCCCCATACACCTGTGATAGTTGAGGAGCATTATGTTTTCTGGTCTGTGGGTCCGTTTATGCATCCGTCTGTCCTTCTGTCTGTATGTTCTTTCACCTGTCTGTCCCACTTCATGTTAAAGTTTTTGGTCAAGGTAGTTTTTGATGAAATTGAAGTCCAATCAACTTGAAACTTAGTATACATGTTCCCTCATGCAGATATGATCTTTCTGATTTAAATGCCAAATTAGAGTTTTGACCCCCATATCATGGTCCACTTAACATAGAAAATGATAGTGTGAGTGGGGCATCTGTGTACTATGGACACATTCTTGTTGTATTCTACATGTTCTATTCTATTATTCTATTAATCATGTTAGTAATAAGTGTGAATATGATATAGATATAGGAAGATGTGGTGTGAGTGCCAATGAGACAACTCTCCATCCAAGTAACAATTTAAAAAGTAAACCATTATAGGTTAAAGTACGGCCTTCAACACGGAGCCTTGGCTCACACCGAACAACAAGCTGTAAAGGGCCCCAAAATTACTAGTGTAAAACCATTCAAACGGGAAAACCAACGGTCTAATCTATATAAACAAAACGAGAAACAAGAAACACGTATATATTACATAAACAAACGACAACTACTGTACATCAGATTCCTGACTTAGGACAGGTGCAAACATATGCATGTATGGCAAGCAGACAGAGACAATTATTTTATAATATTTTCTTTTTTGAGGCCAGAATACTTATTATTTTCATTTGTGATATTAAAAAAGAAATTATTGCCAATGAGACAACTATCCACAAAAGACCAAAATGACATAAACATTAACAACTATAGGTAACCATACAGCCTTCAACAATGAGCAAAGCCCATACTGCATAGTCAGCTGTAAAAGGCCCCAATAAGACAATGTAAAACAATTCAAATGAGAAAACTAACGGCCTAGATTATGTTTTTCAAACTTTACATTTGCTAATTGCTAGTAATGGGGTACAGAATATTTATTTCAAGAATCTGCCATCAGATATTGTCAGAATCAAATGCCATGGTCATTCAAGCTAATATTTGTACAATTCTTTCTAACACCAATATATACAATAAGGAGATAGGATGCCTATTAAATGAGACAGCTTATAATTTACCACTGTTCAAATGAGTGGTCTTGTAAGCAATTATTTATTGGCAATCATATTTTGTAGCCTTCAACAATGAAAAAAACCAACATACTGACTGTATATTTAGCTACAAGGGAACCCAGCTTAAAAAATATGACACCATTCTATTTAGAAAAACTACTGGCCAAATTTATGTTTCATTGGTCAGTGTTTAAGTCTTCCAGCTTAAGTTAGTTTTTCAGACACTTCATGTACTGGTACCTGTATCTGTAAACCTTAAGGTCAGCTAAATTTGATGTACAGAATGATTGTAAGATGTACATGTAAGTTTGACAGTGTTAATCTGACTATGACAACATTTTCATGGTTCGATCCTTGGCCAATTTTTAGTTTTCCTGATTAAGTCAGTTTCTCAGATACAATTCAGTAATAAGGTCATATACACCAGTCCAAATCAATATATACTAGTCTGGGGTATCAGATTAGTGGTTAACGGTTCAGACTGTCAATGTTAAAACAAGGAATTAATTGAATCTGGAATAATTATATATTATGGAATACAAAATGATTTTGTGTATGTTGTTCTAAGCCTTAGTTTTAAAATCAAATTCACTAAAAGTGATGATTCTAATGATGTTATTGCCAAAAAATTATTATTTTTAAATTGTGATGCAACTTTAAGGTTAAGTAAGTAATTTATAATGATTTACCTATAAGGCATGACTAACCTTTAGTTGGACTTCATGAAATATATTATAACAATTCAACTAACCCTTAGCCATGCATGCATGGATAACCCCCTTAGCTGGACTGAACAAAATTTGACATTTTTGTAGAACTAACCCTTAGCCATGCGCGCATGGCTAACCCCCTTAGCTGGACTTAATAAAATTTGACATTATTGTAGAACTAACCCTTAGCCATGCGCGCATGGCTAACCCCCTTAGTTGGACTTTACAAATTTTACATTTTTGTAGAACTAACCCTTAGCCATGCACGCATGGCTAACCCCCTTAGTTGCATTATTTTGGAGCAAAAAATTTTTTTTTTAAATTCTAATGCAAAATTACCCAAAAAAACTAAAATTGGATCAAATCCAAAATAGAAAAAAAAAATTAGACAAATTTTTTTTTTTTCCAAAATTCATCATTTTTTGGTGGCGGCAAAATTTGAATTATAAATTGGGAATTTTAGTCAAATCCCAGCAAACTTAAAAGAAAAAGTCACATATGCCATAAATGGTTGCCTACTAACCCATAGTTTCACATTTGTGACTTATTTTTAACCAACAAGTAGATTCACCTTTATCTGTGCTTCTTAGTACTTTGTAGTGCTAGTTTTTCAACTTTATGCATGTTTTCTATGTTTCTATATCTGCCTTATTTTGCTTTGCATACCTTGCTCACACAAACTGTATAATTCACTTGTAAGCCTCTATGCACCTTTTGACTATTAATCATCCTCTGTAGCATGCTTATCTGCTTGTAACATAGCTTCAAGGTGAGTGGTGTTGTATAATCTAACATATTAGTCATTAACCAGGCAACCTCAGTACAGGGGACCTGGAGGTCCAGATAAGGTGGCATGTTTAAAATGTGTGAATGAAAGACAAGTGACCTTTAATTTTATATAATTCTATTTTGAAAGAACTTGACCCCATTTGAACATGAACTAATTAATTATGCTACATTTTTTTATGTGACACATAAATCTTCAAAAATATTGTGCTTCATACAAACATATCATAGGGTATGATTGCCAATGAAACAACTCTCCACTAGTGAACAAAGAACTAAAATATGGCTAAGTTATCAACATAACTTTTGGTGCTAAACCTTCTCTCTTCTGAACATGGGACAACTGTGTAACAGTTGAACGTAAGAATTAAACACTAAGAATAAGCTGAAATGTTAACTCATCCCATTGATACAAAGCACATGTAAAACCAAACCAAAACTGAAAAGTCATAAAGTACAGTTCTGAGAGTACTCAGTTACTTACATCTCTGTCAAATCCCAAATAACAAACCCATGTTTTTAAAAACTCTGCTAAAATTTATACTTTATATGATATCTTATATAGTTTATGAGATATCTTTTAAAACATACATTATATAGAATTTAACACCTTTTTAATCTATTGGTGTATAAACTCAAGCAATCCACTCACAAGCAAATAAAAGAATGAAGGACTTTTATGATATGAATGAATTGGTCCAGTTGATAGGCCATCTTTTTTACATTGTTTTCAAATAAAGTTTAATTTTGGTCAACGTTGTCTATCGAAAAATAAAGTCCTAATGACCAGTCATATCAATGTATTTCCTAATATGCAAATCATACAAGAATCATTGAGATATGTTGTAACGTTTAAATAAGTTTAAAGAGAATGGTAATAAGTTCCATTAATAAGTTGCTAAGGAACAACAATATGAAAAGTGATAATGAAATATTTATTATGATTATGACAAGCATATACAAGTCATTAAAAATGTAATAATTTAAAGATTGCCAGTATTGTCTATATTAATTTGTAGTTTTAAAATAATAAAACAAAGGTTACCAAAATTAATTTTTAACAACAGCATATATTACAATGTTTGTATACTATATATATATTTATTCTAACAAACCTTCGTCAATACAATGGTTTACAGAAGTTACATTTAATAAATAACACAATTTAATATAAATTACAGAAAACATATTATTTTCAATATGAACACTATTTACAAATATAAGCTGAACCTAACCAGGAGAAACACAGACATGAATTAATATGCTTTATAAATGAACATAGCTTTTTTAAATATGATTGTTTTGACATATTCATTACTTCCAAAATTTAATTATATTTGGATAATCAATATAATTTTTAGCAATATACTTTTTTCTTTCTATAGCCATAGATTTGCACTTCATTACTTAGTGCAATTCATCTCCAAGATCTTTTAAGGCACATATTCTTTTATCTCTTTGAATTTTTTTCCATCTTCCACTTTCTATAGGTTTGTGGTTAATGAGTCTAAATTGACTTAAAGTATAAATATCTCGGGGTTTAAAATTGTCTAAATACTTTTCGAATCCGAAAACTTCCTTAAAAGGCGATAATTCAATGTTTTCGAGTTCGTTTGAATATCTGAGTACCATGTTTGTTTAAATTGATCTTGGAGAAATGTTCTTACAATAGTCTTTAACCAAATTTCATTTATACAAGTTTGAGTTATCCATACAGAATTCGAGATAAACCAGTTTTATTAAGGATAGATTCTATACATTTCATTATTTCCATGATATAAACTAAAAACATTAATTTGTATGCAATTGCTGATAATTTACAAGAATTCAACAAGACTGAATTGTCAAAGGAATGCATCCTGAAGGATGTTTGCTACTATTGTTTATGATTTTTTTTGTCAGATATTCGAAAACATCTACCATGGAGATTATTTGGCCCAACCCCTCAATCATGGTCTATTGACTTAAAAACTATTTTAAATTTACATGCATGAGTTTGTGATTAGTTCAGTTTATAAAGAACCATGCACTAGTGGTAGGTCAATCATATGTAGTAGCATTGGCATATCTCTTCCCATGGAGATTATTTGGAACCGCCCCCTCGAATAATACAGGGTTATTGCATGAATATTGGGGAATATTGTCCCAAGTAGAATTTTATATTGCACGAGCTTGCGGGTGCAATATATGTTCTACGAGGGACAATATTCCCCAATATTCATGCAATAACCCTTTTATTGTATAGCAATATAATATTTTAAAGTAAAAAGTGGTTTAAACTAAGATTTTGTCGGTGATGACGTAATGAAATTTGAAGAGTTATTGCACTAGTGCAATAATAGAATTTATTGCACGCTTACTTTTGGTTACTTTCTGTACAATATATTATATTGCTATACAATAATGAGACTTTATTGGTGTTCATTATCCAATTGTATAAGCATTTACACATATCATTTCTTCAGTCATGGTTTATTTACTTTGAATATTTGCTTAACTTACATATTAAAGATTTTGTATTTTAATTTTAATATTTCCATTATCAAAATGACAAGTAGGCAAGATATCTCTGTTAACAGTTTATATAACAAAATAAAGTCATTTTTGAAATTTAAAGTGCATTTGTTAAATGTAGGAAAATTTTAGAGAGAGACAGTTCCTGTTCTTTTAGTTCCTATATTTTTATACTATCATCTTATAATTACATTAGATGTATGTTTCGTTATAATAGTTTTTCTGATTGGCTAACTGCACATCATGTGTTATTCCTTAAGCAATTGTTTTACACAATAAAACTTATCATTCAGGACAACACCTGGTCCCACTATAAAGTGCACAGGTAAAGAATAAAAATATGATAAAATTCGTGTGTTTATGATCCTAGACAAAAAAATGTAAATATAAGTATTGAATGCTTCTTTTTGTAAATTTTGATAGGGTTGTAAAAGAGTTGACCCTGCACACATTTTTAGTATGAAGCACTTCCATGTTTCATAGAAAATGTACTTCTGTCAACGCTTTTACACCCCAATAAAGTTACAAAAAGAAGCATTCAATTCTTAAATAACAGTTTTTTTTAGAAAGCTTGTTTATTTGAAACTGACTACAGAACATCCTAAATATTACATAGTTTTATTAACAGTATTTGTCTATTAATTCTTTAATAACCTTTGGGAGACATTTTCCAGGGGTCAATACAAATCCTTGCGATTTGACCTCTTCCTGTGACACCTTGTCTGTCCATGGTTCCCTTTTTCCCTTTTCTCCTTTCACTTGTCTGGTACAAGGTGTCCAAGAAGAGGTCTTGCTGCCTTTAAACCAATGAACCTCTAAAGAATTTTCTGCAATGGACAAAATCTGTCCTACTTGGGGCCATTCTCCAGCATATAATCGACAATCAACAAAAATCATTTGCCCAATTGTTAATTTTGCTCTTTCTCCAGACTTCTTTTTCAATTTCTTTCCAATAACTACCTAAAATAAAAAATAACTAACTATCATTTATGCATTTAACATAGAGAATAATACATGGCAAAATCCCTATAATATGTCATATCATCCCGAGACATCAATATCAGCCCAAGGGCCTTTAGGCTATTGATACAGTAGTTTGACTCCCCGGTTGTGCAGTGTACATCTAACTTATTTGCTTTGAAAAAAAGCTATCTTGTCACTAATTACCTAAGCTTGTATTTGTACTTGGTCGTCAATGCTCATCAACTTCATACCCTATTTGACCTTTTAAACGTTTTTGATTTGAACGTCACTGATGAGTCTACTGCAGACAAAATGAGCATGTTGGATAAATATAAAATTGTCATCCTGGTATCTATGATGAGTTTATCTTTGATTATTGTTTTTCTTAATTCCAAATGGGGGAAAAAAGTGTACATTTTATTCCATGTTAAAAACACTGTTTAAATACTTTCTATTTTTTTTAGATATAAATATTTAATCTTTATTTCTTAAACTAACAGGTTCAATTGGTTTGTCCTCATCAGATAATTCATTTCCATCTTCTTGTTGCACATTTTGTTCTGAAGCAATGGGTTTCTTTTTGCTTAATAGTTGCTGAATGATGTCTAGCTCCTCATCCTCATATTCCAAATTATTATCTAAAATGAATAGAATACATTAGATTTAAGTCTTTCATTTCTTTAAACCAACATTTGTTGTACCAAACACAAGGATACTCAGTTTACTATGGACACATAGAAAATGACTTGGAGTTTGCAGAAATCAGATAACGACACAGTTTTTTTTTAAATTGACAAGAAATCTGTAATCAATAATTGCTTATTTTTAAGGATGTTCGCTGCTCAGTTTCATAATAAATAACTTTCCATAAAACTAGTATATATTGATAGGGGATTAATTGAAGAAGCAAAAAAGCAAAAAACAATTAGGGGTCAATGCACTTGCTTTTGAGATATTAGCTATTGAAATTCTTGCGGGAAAATGTTCTTGACTTTTCATAGCTTTATCATTGACCAGTTAAGTTCTCAAAAACTATCAAAAAATAAACAAAAATTTATAAAACTTTTACAAATTGCTTATAATTATACATTGAAAAGATTTATAAAAAGAAATATGGGGGTTCATGAGCAAAATATGTTAAGGCATTGAAATGGATAAAACCAGAGGATTTCGAAAATCTGACAAAAACTCCAAAACATGACAAGCAAACATCCTTAACTACTTTGTTTTGGAATGAGATATGTCACATTGGCACTCATACACCACATTTTCTTACTTTTTTTCTGCAATTGGTTGTTCTACTATACAAATAAAGCCCTACAAATATGGCTATGCTGTATCTGTATACTATACAGATATTGATTTAAGGCTCCGCCCACTGCAGGACTGAGTATTGTACGGGCCACAAGGGATTTCAAATGGAAATTCTAATATGGGTAGGCATTATATTTGACCACATTTTACACCTCGCTAATGCTCAGTGTAAAATATCGACAAATATAATGCCTACCCATGTTAAAATGAGAATAGAGCATGACATGAAGGAATTATTTCTTAAATATATGCAAAACATGTGTTTTTGTGTCTTTTAAAAATACAGAATCAATTGCAGGATAAAGGCAATTAGGAGATAACTATATTTTATTTTAAGCTTCGACGGGATCAATTTGGAATTTGATGGTTGCAAATTAAGTCTACTGGCGACACGTTATCAGAGACAGTTAATGGGTATTTGTGACCATCAAATCCCCAATTGATGCCGTCAGAGCTTAAAATACAATATTGTTATCTCCATTCCAATGAAACTGACAGAAAACAACGTTAAAACATGTTTTTAAAATCTGTTATATGCTGTTTACGCTTGCGCGAACATCCCATATCATCAATTGATGCCATGTAAGTAAGTTACATTATCCAATCAAAATGAATGTTACAAACGTTGTTGCATTTAAAAAAATGTTTAGTGTCTTTAAATATGGCTTGAAACAGGTGTTACAGCTTGCAGAAAGCTTGCATACACCTTGTTTCCTAGCCTTGTACAATTATACAGCTGATATTTAAAGACACTAAACAGTAAGTGTCTATATAAAATCACATTGTTACTTTTAATATTTAGATCTATAAATTCACCTTCAATTTCTTCTAAAAATTTGTCCCACCAATCTTTGTCTTCTGTCCTTTTAAAATATTTCTTTGCTTTCTCAATGTCTGGTTTTAATCTGTTTGTATCAATGCTTGAGAAGTCAGGTGGAATTTTTGCCAGATTTTTTATATTGGTGTTCTTTAGAATATTTCCAGTTGTTTCTTGCCATTCCTGAATAAAAAATCATATAAAAAACATAACTAATCAATATTAAAAGGAATGACTAATATTTTTTTTGTCTATGAAGAAATAACATAAAAAAATTGGTGAACACTGAATAACGCACGTAGCGGGTTATTTTACAGGGTGCACCACATTTTTTATGTTATTTCTAATATACAGAAAAAAATATTACAGTCATTTCTTCAGTACAGTCACATGACTAAATTATGTTTATGGGCTCAAAAAAAAAAGCGTCAGCCAATCAGAAGATATGTTACATCCAAAGTTAAATTATTGATAAATAATTACATTAGATGTATGTTTCATTACAATACGTTATTATGATTGGCTAACTGCACATCATGTGTTATTCCTTAAGCAGTTGTATCACTCAATAAAACTTCTCATTCATCATGACACGAGGTCCCACAATAAAGTGCACAGGTAAATAAAATAAAAACTTGATAAAAGGCGTGTTTTCATGATCCTATAGGTAAAAATGTAATTATAAGTATTGAATGCTTTTTTTTTGTAACTTTATAGGGTTGTAAAAGCGTTGACCGTGCGTACATTTTAAGTATGAAGCGCTTCCGCGCTTCATACAAAATGTACTTCGGTCAACGCTTTTACACCCCAATAAATTTACAAAAAAGAGCATTCAATTCTTAAATATTCAGCAAAGAAATTTCTTCAAATAAGTTAATATAACCAAATTTGTCAATTAACCCCTTTATACGATATTCCCGTGCTTGCATTTCCTATCATGATTTTCTTGATAGAGGGTTACTGCTCACAAGGAAGCTATTAAACCAAGAGTTCCATATGGTGAAGTTAAAATCATCCCTTCGTAAATTTTACGGACGCCATGGCGAGTTGGTTGACCGTTATCAGTCCAGGCAATTATTTATTCGTGTAATATTATTTGGATGGGTAATATTACTTTAACAAGTAATTTTACCTTTATTACGAATATTTGTAATATAGACGAGTAGAAAGTGTTATCTCCCTTTGATCATAGATTGTTTCGACTATGACATCTATGTTTCGACATACACAGGCAAGTTAGAAAAGGGAAATTTATCAAATAAATAATCTTTATTGCAATACATGAAACCCTGGCGGGTTAAAATGTAAACATATTAGTACAGATAAACAAAGCAAATAAAATTAACAAAATGTAACACTTCTTTTCGTTATGATCTGACAATACAAGGTTACATGCAGCGTATTTCACTATAGGCTGAATTGATATTATATATAATATCTTTATTTGCAAAACATACAAAAACCAATTTTGGTTGTGGCAAATACATTGACAAACAAACATAATGAAACATAATGAAAACTCGACAATATTATAAGAAATATGATAAAAACAGTTACTGTTCTCCTTTCCTCAGTTCTAATGACTCTTTAATAAAAGAAACAACTGCTTTTACATCATTTGGTGTTGATGGATTAAGTATTATCACGAGTTTATCAGTAAAATTAAGTGTATTAAAATTTACATATTTTTGTATATAATATTTTAGAAAGATTTCTCTTATATTTTTATTTATTTTACAGTTGAAGAAAAAATAAAATTCATCGTCTAAGATATTACATATTTTACATTTTCTTTCATTTCGTGGTATTTTGGTATATCGTCCAGTTTCTATGAAGAGACAATGTTCGCTTATTCTAAATTTGGTTAACATTTTTCTTGTCTCTTTACTTGGGTGTGATAGGTAGTATTGCATTTGGTTATTTATATTAGATTTAAGAAATTTATATAGATATATTTTATTATTTTCATTTAAGTTATTTATTTTATCATCAATAAGAGTTTGATAATATTTCAATAAATCGTTGTCAAAGCCTATCCCAGCACCCCAACTCCATAGATCATAAGGTGTTTCGAACATCTATTTAGACCAATTAGAATTAACTAATTGACCATGGCCATGGCCATCGTCAGGAGCCCAAGCCATTGCATAGTGACACTTATTATAAAAATACTGTAATTTGTATTAGGGGCTCGACGACTCATGATCTGTCTGACTTATATTTTTCTATACTCTTATCTACTTAACTTTGTTTATCAATTTAACGAACAAAGTTTAGAATCTATTTTCATAATCTGCAACATATCAATTACCCAGAGTTACTGATGCTACTGTGTCTTTCAAGTTTTTATGCATTCGGAAAGCAAATAGAGGTCTTTTATCAAATAAAATAAAATGTTGCCTCTTCGTCATCATTTAATGTATCCCAGTGATTTAAGATATTGTTCTTTATGTGTGATTTCTGTCTCGAAAACACTGTGGAGAATACCAAGGGAGGCGACTGTAATACAGATTTGGCCTTTACCATTAATGTGTCTTTTCTTTGTTTTGCAGTCACTTCCTGCATAACCAGTTCATATCCAGATTTTGTTAAAAAAGGGATGACGTTTAAAAATATCACCCTTGTCAAAATGATATTTACATCTTAGTTTTCTTGCAAATTCATTGAAATCTAATGCAATACTAGATTTTGCAAATTTGGTCGAGGTAGACGGTAGATATTTTAATCCTTTACTGAGTAACAAAGTCTCATCGTCTTTTATTTTTTCAGTGGTGAATATTTAACATATTCACGTGCTTTTTCAATTGATTGTTTTCCTCTTGAGAGAGCGAATCTATATCTTTTTATTTTTCTGTTATTTCAATAAATCGTTGTCAAAGCCTATCCCAGCACCCCAACTCCATAGATCATAAGGTGTTTCGAACATCTATTTAGACCAATTAGAATTAACTAATTGACCATGGCCATGGCCATCGTCAGGAGCCCAAGCCATTGCATAGTGACACTTATTATAAAAATACTGTAATTTGTATTAGGGGCTCGACGACTCATGATCTGTCTGACTTATATTTTTCTATACTCTTATCTACTTAACTTTGTTTATCAATTTAACGAACAAAGTTTAGAATCTATTTTCATAATCTGCAACATATCAATTACCCAGAGTTACTGATGCTACTGTGTCTTTCAAGTTTTTATGCATTCGGAAAGCAAATAGAGGTCTTTTATCAAATAAAATAAAATGTTGCCTCTTCGTCATCATTTAATGTATCCCAGTGATTTAAGATATTGTTCTTTATGTGTGATTTCTGTCTCGAAAACACTGTGGAGAATACCAAGGGAGGCGACTGTAAATACAGATTTGGCCTTTACCATTAATGTGTCTTTTCTTTGTTTTGCAGTCACTTCCTGCATAACCAGTTCATATCCAGATTTTGTTAAAAAAGGGATGACGTTTAAAAATATCACCCTTGTCAAAATGATATTTACATCTTAGTTTTCTTGCAAATTCATTGAAATCTAATGCAATACTAGATTTTGCAAATTTGGTCGAGGTAGACGGTAGATATTTTAATCCTTTACTGAGTAACAAAGTCTCATCGTCTTTTATTTTTTCAGTGGTGAATATTTAACATATTCACGTGCTTTTTCAATTGATTGTTTTCCTCTTGAGAGAGCGAATCTATATCTTTTTATTTTTCTGTTATTTCAATAAATCGTTGTCAAAGCCTATCCCAGCACCCCAACTCCATAGATCATAAGGTGTTTCGAACATCTATTTAGACCAATTAGAATTAACTAATTGACCATGGCCATGTCCATCGTCAGGAGCCCAAGCCATTGCATAGTGACACTTATTATAAAAATACTGTAATTTTTATTAGGGGCTCGACACTCATGATCTGTTCTTATATTTTTCTATACTCTTATCTACTAACTTTGTTTATCAATTTAACGAACAAAGTTTAGAAATCTATTTTCATAATCTGCAACATATCAATTACCCAGAGTTACTGATGTTACTGTGTCTTTCAAGTTTTTATGCATCGGAAAGCAAACAGGGTCTTTTATCAAATAAAATAAAATGTTGCCTTTCGTCATCCTTAATGTATCCCAGTGATTTAAGATATTGTTCTTTATGTGTGATTTCTGTCTTGAAAACACTGTGAGAATACCAAGGGATGCGACTGTAATACAGATTTGGCTTTACCATAAATGTGTCTTTTCTTTGTTTTGCAGTCACTTCCTGCATAACCGTTCATATCCAGATTTTGTTAAAAAGGGATGACGTTTAAAAATTTCACCCTTGTCAAAATGATATTTACATCTTAGTTTTCTTGCAAATTCATTGAAATCTGATGCAATACTAGATTTTGCAAATTTGGTCGAGGAAGACGGTAGATATTTTAATCCTATACTGAGTAACAAAATCTCATCGTCTTTTATTTTTTCAGTGGTGAATATTTTAACATATTCACGTGCTTTTTCAATTGATTTTTTTCCTCTTGAGAGAGCGAATCTATATCTTTCTATTTTCTGATAGAAGGCCTTTTTCATGATAGCCTTTTTTTGTTTTTTTCGCTCTCTTAAAGTGTCTGTTAGCCATGCTTACAGATCGGAGGAAATCGCCAGAAGGCAGTGTGCAATTCATTTCTTGATGTAATATTGATTCTTTACCAAGCCTGTATGAACTCACCAACCAATCAGATATCAGTTACTCATTAGGAAACTTAATAAGGGGAAGAGGAGAACATCCCTCCAATATTTCAATAAATCGATGTCAAAGCCTATCCCAGCACCCCAGCTCCATAGATCATAAGGTGTTTCGAACATCTATTTAGACCAATTAGAATTAACTAATTGACCATGGCCATGTCCATCGTCAGGAGCCCAAGCCATTGCATAGTGAAACTTATTATAAAAATACTGTAATTTTTATTAGGGGCTCGACACCTCATGATCTGTTTTATATTTTTCTTTACTCTTTATCTACTTAACTTTGTTTATCAATTTAACGAACAAAGTTTAGAAACTATTTTCATAATCTGCAACATATCAATTACCCAGAGTTGCTGATGTTACTGTGTCTTTCAAGTTTTTATGCATACGGAAAGCAAACAGAGGTCTTTTATCAAATAAAATAAAATATTTGCCTCTTCGTCATCCTTCAATGTATCCCATTGATTTAAGATATTGTTCTTTATGTGTGATTTCTGTCTTGAAAACACTGTTGAGAATACCAAGGGGAGGCGACTGTAATACAGATTTGGGCTTAACCATTAATGTGTCATTTCTTTGTTTTGCAGTCACTTCCTGCATAACCGGTTCATATCCAGATTTTGTTATAAAGGGATGACGTTTAAAAATTTCACCCTTGTCAAAATGATATTTACATCTTAGTTTTCTTGCAAATTCATTGAAATCTGATGCAATACTAGATTTTGCAAATTTGGTCGAGGGAGACGATAGATATTTTAATCCTTTACTGAGTAACAAAATCTCATCGTCTTTTATTTTTTCAGTGGTGAATATTTTAACATATTCACGTGCTTTTTCAATTGATTTGTTTTCCTCTTGAGAGAGCGAATCTATATCTTTCTATTTTCTGATAGAAGGCCTTTTTCATGATAGCCTTTTTTGTTTTTTTCGCTCTCTTAAAGTGTCTGTTAGCCATGCTTACAGATCGGAGGAAATCGCCAGAAGGCAGTGTGCAATTCATTTCTTGATGTAATATTGATTCTTTATCAAGCCTGTATGAACTCACCAACCAATCAGATATCAGTTACTCATTAGGAAACTAAATAAGGGGAAGAGGAGAACATCCCTCCTAGACATTGCAACCAATCACCATTCATTGCTTTATAAACTGACACGTTTACCAGATGCATTTTGACAATTTGACTTTTTAATTGATCAGACAATCAAAAACCATACATTTTTGTTTTGCAAATCTCAGCACTTTCTTATCAACTTATTCCTCTCACTAAAAAATCTCTGACGTATTGGTTTTTACATTTACTTTCCTTGTATTATCATGTATGTATTACAACTTTAACATGAAATTGACATAATTAATCAACCCTTAAACCTTTCGGTATAGATATTTTTCAAATTTAGTATCTATTTTGACAGAAATGAAAAACACATTATCAATGCACTATTGCTATTGCCGATAATAACCGTTGCATTTAATTATAACGTATTAATTATGACCAATTATCGTAAACAAATATCAAAAATTATCTTTGATGGTTTTATTTCTCAACTTTAAATAAAGATATATTTGTAAACATTTGTTTATCATCATAATTACATTGGGTTCATTGATAAACTAACCTTCTTTGTTCTGCTCTATCAATTATCTATAAATTAAGCGTAACTCAAGAACTGATAAGATATTACACTTTTATTTACACACTTTACAGCTGTTTGTCAAAAAACATCACTAACGAAGTGTATAGGCAAAGATAAAGAGTATAGAAAAATATAAAACAGATCATGAGGTGTCGAGCCCCTAATAAAAATTACAGTATTTTTATAATAAGTGTCACTATGCAATGGCTTGGGCTCCTGACGATGGACATGGCCATGGTCAATTAGTTAATTCTAATTGGTCTAAATAGATGTTCGAAACACCTTATGATCTATGGAGTTGGGGTGCTGGGATAGGCTTTGACATCGATTTATTGAAATATTTGAGCTATTATCACGCTGTCAGCCTCAGAATTGTTTAGTTGACATCTTGTTGACTTTATGATCTCCTCGTACCACAATAAAGTGGTTATTTGGTGCATTTTGAACACTGCTGCAATTTCCTGTATTTGCTTATTCACTGGAGGAAATATCTATCATCAGCAATGCTAAAAAATTGGGGTTTTACCCACATCGTCTCAAATTGCAATCTGACACACTTTAATGGCAGTCCCACCAGTGATCTGTTATGGCTTGATATATTTTATAAAGTTTTATAAACAAACTTGAATTACATAAATGCAACTAGCGATGGATATGATTTAACTGAACTGTGTAACATCAGATAAGTCATTGGAAGAAGATAAAACATGTAACGTGTGCCTATACACCATGTACACTTCGTTAGTGATGTTTTTTGACAAACAGCTGTAAAGTGTGTAAATAAAAGTGTAATATCTTATCAGGTCTTGAGTTACGCTTAATTTATAGATAATTGATAGAGCAGAACAAAGAAGGTGAGTTTATCAATGAACCCAATGTAATTATGATGATAAACAAATGTTTACAAATATATCTTTATTTAAAGTTGAGAAATAAAACCATCAAAGATAATTGTTGATATTTGTTTACGATAAGTGGTCATAATTAATACGTTATAATTAAATGCAACGGTTATTATCGGCAATAGCAATAGTGCATTGATAATGTGTTTTTCATTTCTGTCAAAATAGATACTAAATTTGAAAAATATCTATACCGAAAGGTTTAAGGGTTGATTAATTATGTCAATTTCATGTTAAAGTTGTAATACATACATGATAATACAAGGAAAGTAAATGTAAAAACCAATACGTCAGAGATTTTTTAGTGAGAGGAATAAGTTGATAAGAAAGTGCTGAGATTTGCAAAACAAAAATGTATGGTTTTTGATTGTCTGATAAATTAAAAAGTCAAATTGTCAAAATGCATCTGGTAAACGTGTCAGTTTATAAAGCAATGAATGGTGATTGGTTGCAATGTCTAGGAGGGATGTTTTCCTCTTCCCCTTATTTAGTTTCCTAATGAGTAACTGATATCTGATTGGTTGGTGAGTTCATACAGGCTTGATAAAGAATCAATATTACATCAAGAAATGAATTGCACACTGCCTTCTGGCGATTTCCTCCGATCTGTAAGCATGGCTAACAGACACTTTAAGAGAGCGAAAAAAACAAAAAAGGCTATCATGAAAAAGGCCTTCTATCAGAAAATAGAAAGATATAGATTCGCTCTCTCAAGAGGAAAAAAAAAAAAAAAAAAAAAATCAATTGAAAAAGCACGTGAATATGTTAAAATATTCACCACTGAAAAAATAAAAGACGATGAGATTTTGTTACTCAGTAAAGGATTAAAATATCTATCGTCTCCCTCGACCAAATTTGCAAAATCTAGTATTGCATCAGATTTCAATGAATTTGCAAGAAAACTAAGATGTAAATATCATTTTGACAAGGGTGAAATTTTTAAACGTCATCCCTTTATAACAAAATCTGGATATGAACCGGTTATGCAGGAAGTGACTGCAAAACAAAGAAATGACACATTAATGGTAAAGCCCAAATCTGTATTACAGTCGCCTCCCTTGGTATTCTCAACAGTGTTTTCAAGACAGAAATCACACATAGAGAACAATATCTTAAATCAATGGGATACATTGAAGGATGACGAAGAGGCAAATATTTTATTTTATTTGATAAAAGACCTCTGTTTGCTTTCCGTATGCATAAAAACTTGAAAGACACAGTAACATCAGCAACTCTGGGTAATTGATATGTTGCAGATTATGAAAATAGTTTCTAAACTTTGTTCGTTAAATTGATAAACAAAGTTAAGAAGATAAAGAGTAAAGAAAAATATAAAACAGATCATGAGGTGTCGAGCTCCTAATAAAAATTACAGTATTTTTATAATAAGTGTCACTATGCAATGGCTTGGGCTCCGGACGATGGACATGGCCATGGTCAATTAGTTAATTCTAATTGGTCTAAATAGATGTTCGAAACACCTTATGATCTATGGAGTTGGGGTGCTGGGATAGGCTTTGACTACGATTTATTGAAATATTAAAATAGTTATTCGTTTATTTATGATTAAATTGAGATTTGAAAAAAAAAGTTTGGACCTTCAAGATATTCCTGTGCCAGTCCTTACCTCGTCAGTTTTTGTCTTAATATGATATTTAATCCAGAGAATGTGGTAATGATGATAGATATGTGATTGTTTAAATTATGTTTAATTACAAACTTCATATTCTTGAGGTAATTTACATGTGTAATTGATGAAAAATCCTACATTGATTAAAGCTGTCGTGTATTGTTTTAAAGTATTTTGTTGAAACACTATAAATCAAACACTGCTTATCATAGTTTCTGAAATCAATCCATTATATTATGCATTTCTGTTTTTTTAAATCGGTAACAACAGAAGTTATTATTTTTAAATATCTGATGAACAACTTCTCTTATATACATGTACATACAATAATGTTCCCTACAGTAGGTATATACTAAACCCTTTTCCTTTAATATTTCCTTGCGACCTGTCAGATACTGCCAATTAATGAAGCCTTTAAATTAACTAAAAGTTTAGATACCAAGGGAACATACTCTTGGTATACTTTTGCAAAAAATGTGTCACAAGATATAAATATTGACATTAAACTTATTGAGGAAACTAAAACTTCAAAACAGACTAAAATGTTAAAACCCCATTTAAAAAAAAGTTATATCAACTATTATCAAACTCTTATTGATGATAAAATAAATAACTTAAATGAAAATAATAAAATGTATCTATATAAATTTCTTAAATCTAATATAAATAACCAAATGCAATACTACCTATCACACCCAAGTAAAGAGACAAGAAAAATGTTAACCAAATTTAGAATAAGCGAACATTGTCTCTTCATAGAAACTGGACGATATACCAAAATACCACGACATGAAAGAAAATGTAAAATATGTAATATCTTAGACGATGAATTTCATTTTTTCTTCAACTGTAAAATAAATAAAAATATAAGAGAAATCTTTCTAAAATATTATATACAAAAATATGTAAATTTTAATACACTTAATTTTACTGATAAACTCGTGATAATACTTAATCCATCAACACCAAATGATGTAAAAGCAGTTGTTTCTTTTATTAAAGAGTCATTAGAACTGAGGAAAGGAGAACAGTAACTGTTTTTATCATATTTCTTATAATATTGTCGAGTTTTCATTATGTTTCATTATGTTTGTTTGTCAATGTATTTGCCACAACCAAAATTGGTTTTTGTATGTTTTGCAAATAAAGATATTATATATAATATCAATTCAGCATATAGTGAAATACGCTGCATGTAACCTTGTATTGTCAGATCATAACGAAAAGAAGTGTTACATTTTGTTAATTTTATTTGCTTTGTTTATCTGTACTAATATGTTTACATTTTAACCCGCCAGGGTTTCATGTATTGCAATAAAGATTATTTATTTGATAAATTTCCCTTTTCTAACTTGCCTGTGTATGTCGAAACATAGATGTCATAGTCGAAACAATCTATGATTAAAGGGAGATAACACTTTCTACTCGTCTATATTACAAATATTCGTAATAAAGGTAAAATTACTTGTTAAAGTAATATTACCCATCCAAATAATATTACACGAATAAATAATTGCCTGGACTGTTATTGTACAAGCAAGCACATTTCAAAAATTGTTATTAAATAGGATTTTGAAATCATAAATATAGCATGTATCTTTCTTTATTTGAGTTACACATGGTAAAAATATTCTAGAATTGAAAATTATACGTAGTACAACTAACACTAACATTATGATGTCATTCTATATTTAGATTTTGGAATTTCCAATCTATTAGATATTTAACATTTACGGGACGGTTAAATTTTCAATAAATTCTCTACTTGAACTGTAAGTATGATCTTATTGTTTTCAAACCAATTTATATTTTGATTTTATTGAATAAGTGACAATACTAAGATGAAATTAATGCGCGCCTTCAGCAGCCGAGGATAATTTATCTTTAAATAGCGTTCGAAATGTTTTAAATTAATTAAAAGTTTCTATATATGATCATATGTACATTTAAGTCTTCATTTTATTGTTCGCCCTACTTAAATCGGTAGTAATCATGTCTTTTTAGTCATACAATTAGGTTTTAACAACAGTTTTATCACCTTTTAACCATTTTATTTGTTGTTTCAAAATCATAATTAATTATTTGAGTTACTGACTATTATTCTTTTTAAATGAGGCATCATGCACAAACCGTGTACATGACATCAGTAGCAGAACGAAAACAAAAAAATGCGCATTATTAACCACTGTATGTGTAACATGTAGATTTAAAGATTTTTCAAGATAAAATTAGAAAACAAAATGTTTCTTTTTTAAATGATACATGACGTATTTATTTGTCAGAAGAGAGGGGAAAGTAACACGGATTCCTACACTGTCCTGTATAAAACTCCTAAAGCTGGCGCACATAAAGCGTTGTACGCAATGAAACGTTAACAATATAAAATGATGATCATATGAAGAATAAATGATGAATTAGTTTCAGAACACTCCCGTCTAAGGTCTATCTTACATCACTATTCCATTATCAAAAACAAATAAAATGTTAAATATATAACAATAGTTAAAAGTTCCACTTAGAAGTAGTCCAACGGGAGGCTGGGTATTTCACAGCTTCTATTCTAGACAAAGCGGTGTTTCCGAAGAGATCGCGGCGATCTAAGATCCAACTCTATGGTTGTAGTTCTAATTGAAGAATCTCCTTTCGACACGGATATGCAATCCAACGAGGACGTCTTGCGAGACGGACGCTTTCCTTTACGTTTACGGCTTACAGTAGACCATCCGGTGCCATGTTCCTTTTCTCTGTGACTTAAGTTGGAATTGTCTATTCTGCTTTCCTTAGGAATTGAATGTTTTCGGATGTACTTTTCTTTGTTGGCATTCACTTTTGGTGGCGTTGCTTCCGAAGTGAACTTTTTCGCTTCTGCAAATCTGACGATTGAAGTCGCTGATTTCGTTTTCGGTTGTCCATGTAAACGGGGATAATGTTAGAACGAATCAGTTTGAATTTCATTTGATTGGGTGTTGGTTTTATTTCCCTCAGGTAATTTCTTTGTATGTGGTTTCACAACACTGCAAGTTGGATTTGTTTCCTTTGTAGTGAGTTCAAGGTGAACATGTTGCTTATCGGAGCGTATTTCACCAAGGATAATCCAACCCAGGTTTAACTTTTGCGCAAATGGAGCAATTGGTGGCCCTAGACGTTGACCAAGGACATGATAAGCGTCTATAAGGTCTCTTCCAATGAGCAATAGGATTTTACATTTTCCATCATTCGGAAGAATATGTTTTTGTAGTTCTTGCAAGTGTTGATATTGCAATATATCCTCAGGTGTAGCAATTTCGTTCCGATTATTGGGAATGTTATCGCATTCAATCAGTTCAGGCAGATTGAATCTAGTATTGTCTTGTACAGACTTCACGACAAAGCCGTTTCCTCATTTACCGGAAGTAACCGTACTGCCGGAGCATGTGGATAACAAATAGTCTTTTGTTTCTGCCTGTACGTTGAATAGGCTGAAGAATTCAGGAGCCACGAGAGACCGGTTGCTTTGGTCGTCAATAATTGCATACATGCGAATTATTTTGTCCTCATTATTTTTGTGAAAGACATTCATAGGAAGTATCTTGGCACAACATTTACATGATTTACTACTGTTTCCGTCTTTGGAGATATCTGTGCAAGTTGAACTAACAGAGGTTAGCTTGGTTTCAGCTAACTCAAGTTGGTCCCCGCCGTCGACTGATCTAGGCGGTGAAGGCGGTGCACCTTTGGGTTGGTACACTCGATTTGTGTGTAATGCGGTGGTGTGTTGTTTACTTCCGCATTCATTGTAACTGATACTCGCGTTGCAATCACGACTTCTGTGTAAAGTCGAATCACAGCATTTGTAACAAAGATTATTTTGCCTCAACAGTTTCTTGCGTTCCTCTATAGTTTTAGCTCTGAACCCACGACATTCATTTAGTGAATGTTTGGTATTGTGTATTATGCACAGATTGTGTTGCTGTGCAGTCTCTCCAGATCGTTATTTGAACGCAGTCTTGTAAACGTTGATTTTTTGTTCCAGGCTGAAGTGTGAACCTTGGCGCAGCACCTTTTGTACTTGGTGTGACTCTTGACCCAAAAATGAATCCAGGATCGTTTTTAATTCTTCTGATTTCACTGATGAGTGCAGATAACTCTGTAAAAGGAGGAAAGGCAACGCCGTGGTGTATCTAGACGCCCTTGTAATCCACTTTTCCTGAAGTCCATAGAGTAGTTTTTCAATGACAGGGTTTATTCCGGTCGGTGAATTAAAATAAGCTAGCAGACATCCTAGCTTGGGATTTTCCTTGTGGTATTCTATTTCTGATAGAATGTCAGACAGTTCATAGAGACGTGCGTTGTCCTTATTTGTCAAGGTTGGGAATTTGTCAGAGTTATCTGCACTCATCAGTGAAATCAGAAGAATTAAAAACGATCCTGGATTCATTTTTGGGTCAAGAGTCACACCAAGTACAAAAGGTGCTGCGCCAAGGTTCACACTTCAGCCTGGAACAATAAACCCTGTCATTGAAAAACTACACACATGGGTCTTGTGTGGACAAAATACACTTCTGGCGTATTAAAATTTTGAACTTGTTGCCTTTTGTTGGCTGTTGTTCGTGTGATTCTTTGTCAATTGTGTTCTCCAATTTATTTATATTGTAGTCCTGTGTTGTCATTTTGATGTTATATTTCACATGGCCATAAAAGTGCGAGGTTTGGCATGCCACAAAACCAGGTTCAACCCACCATTTTTTCCTTTAAAAATGCCCTGTACCAAGTCAGGAATATGGTCATTGTTATATTATAGTTCGTTTCTGTGTGTATTACATTATAACGTTGTGTCGTTTGTTTTCTCTTATTTTTGAGTGTAAATTCACATTGCGATAAGACGTGTCACGGTACTTGTCTATCCCAAATTCATGTATTTGGTTTTGATGTTATATATATATGTTATATTTGTTATTCTCGTGGGATTTTGTCTATATGTGTTACATTTTAGTGTTATGTCGTTGTTCTCCTCTTATATTTTAATGCGTTTCCCTCGGTTTTAGTTTGTTATCCCGATTTTGTTTTTTGTCCATGGATTTATGAGTTTTGAACAGCGGTATACTACTGTTGCCTTTATTTACTCCTGAGAGAGGCTTCCAACATTTCTGGAGCACCATATCGCTCATCTAGTCTTTGCCATAACCTCTGTAGGCCTCTAGTAGGGTTGTTGGCATTTGATGCCCTAATACTTGTTTATCAGACTCTGACCCTAGCGACTTAATCAGTAAGTCTATTTGTTCCGAGTCAGAAACTTGTAATTCGTCTATGACGTTTTTGAAGCTAGATTTCCATGTATGGAAGGATTCTGCCTGGTCATTAAAATTTGTTAGCCTGGAGAATAATAGGTCTTTGCGTAGAAGAAATCTAGTTATCTCCGACGTGGGATTGATTTGTTGCTGGTGTGCAACGGGGGTCTCTTCTATAACGTCTTCATTTTGGTGTAAGACAGGGATCTCTTCTATAACACCTTGTTTTGGGTGTAAGACAGGTATCTTTTCTGAAACGCCCTGTTTTCCTATGCCAGTTAGTGTTCCCAGATCTGGTAATACATCAACTTCGGGTGACTTAGAATGTGTAGGCAACACATCAGGTGTTTGTGATGGCAAGTTCAGTGCCACGGATGGCACGAACGCTGGTGCTTCATGACTCAGCTCAATCTTAACAGGAATTTGTTTTTTTTTCTTTTGAGGTCCTGTTACTTCCTTTACAGCAGTTGATACAGGAAGTTTATTGACGAAATCTTGCACACGCTAGAGCGGGTCTTCCTTTTCGTCAGGGAGATCGCTAAACGCTTGGCTATCATCGTATTCCAGGATACGAGCCTCGGCTTCTGCGGCTGCAGCTTCTCTCTGTGCTCCAAGAAGGTTAAATTTGGCTTTCAGCTCGGCTTTTTCCCGGCTTACTCTTGCGGCTTCTTGTTGCATTTGAGCCTTCCTGCGCATAGCCTCTTGTTGTAATTGCGTTTTTCTGTGAACAGCCTCCTGTTCTAGTTGAACTGTTCTCTGTGCGGCCTCCTGTTTACGTTGAGCGACTTCTTGCTCCATTTCTGCCTTTTTACGTGTGGCTTCCTGTTCCATTTCAGCCTTTTTGCGTGCTGCTTCCTGTTCCATTTCAGTTTGTCTGAACAGGGCTTGTTCCTCTAACATTGCTTCCTGTTGTAGGATAAGTATTAAATTGAGAATGGAAATGGGGAATGTGCCAAAGAGACAACAACCCGACCATAGAAAAAAACAACAGCAGACGGTCACCAACAGGTCTTCAATGTAGACCCGGAGGCGTCCTTCGGCTGGCCCCTAAACAAATATATACTAGTTCAGTGATAATGAACGCAGTACTAATTTCCAAATTGTACACAAGAAACTAATATTAAAATAATACAAGACTAACAAAGGCCAGAGGCTCCTGACTTGGGACAGGCACAAAAATGCGGCGGGGTTAAACATGTTTGTGAAGTGCATGTTTTTCGACAAAGGCTATTTTGGACTTGGCAGCCTCTGCCTTGGCACGCTTTCTCCGTGCTAGGCTTGACATGTCTGGCACGTTAGAGCTACCGCTGCGTGAGGTTTTCTTACCTTTTGAGGTCTTTGTTTTAGTGGATTTGGCCTTTGTTAGGGCGAGGCGATGCTCGTGTAGTTTTTCCATGTCCAGTTCCACTTTGGACAGACGAAAATTCAAAGAGAGTTTACATGCATCAATTTCCTTTTGACTCTCCAATGTTCTGGTCCTTTTCAGAAAGTCTAGGTATTCATCTGTGAGCCTACAAATTATTACAGGCTTTAACAAGTTTGTCCTGGGCTGTTAGGAGTAGCTGGATCTCGTTAGGAAGCGTTGTTACTTCCAATAACTGGGATTCAATGTCTGTCCAGAGAGTTTCTTGTTCCTGACAGAACTTGTCACGTTTTTCAGCGAAAGCTCCTTTTCCTTTTTCCGTGAGGTCACGTACTCGCCAAGCCTCGGGGTTTTCATCTGACTGTGTCGTATTAGACGGATTTTGTAATAGTTCTAGATCCGGGACATTTCCTTCTGGGGGCTGTATCTCTTCTTGTTGCTCCACATGACTGGGATCCATGTTGACTCAACGTTGTTGGGTTGCTGCCTTGTACACACAAGTTATGTAGTCCACTATCAGTGTAAAGGTATGAACGTTGTAACGTTGTCGTTCCTTGTCTTGATATGTAAAGACAGGTTGTCGTCAATTTACTAGCAGAAACGTGCTCCTTGAAACTACGTTGTTGGTCTGTTGACTGTCGTGGAGTGGCGTACGTTATCCAAGAAAAACAACAGGCAAGTTGTAGCTTTTTCACTGTACTGGCCGGACCAGTGAGTGTAACCAAGATGACTGGGTTTAAGTAAAGATAAAACAATCAGGAGCTGACTTTTATTTCACTACCAATCCAAATGGTGAAAAACTGAAAATAAAATATAATACAAGTTTACAATGTGTTCAATGGTAATTTAAGTCCATTAAAAATACGGATAAACAGTTCGTAGTTATATAAAGCTGTAAATCTTCTTTATAATGATAAGTAGATAAATATTCTTGCACACGTCGGGTTCTGTGTCAATTAAATTATGTAATCGCAGATACGAACAATTTGAACGGTTAAATGTTCATAGTTTCTTTATAACATTGGAAAATATATTAAAAAAGTTCATCGCTAATGTAAAGACATGATTTGTAATGTTTTAAATGTAACTCACGCTGTGGTTATCCACGAATTGTTCCTTTGGACAACGTGTCCGATGAATGTTCCGTGTACTTGTGCACACGAATCGCTGAGCAGTTTTCGTCACTCAGAAGAGAGGGGAAAGTAACACGGATTCCTACACTGTCCTGTATAAAACTCCTAAAGCTGGCGCACATAAAGCGATATACGCAATGAAACGTTAACAATATAAAATGATGATCACATGAAGAATAAATGATAAATGAGTTCCTTGTGAATGAAGGTGTTTACTTAATGTATAACTTTCTTTTAGTAATGGGTTTATGTTTTCAGTATTTAATCTAGCTCAATAAAGAATTGCTTGTGTTTTTATATATTTTTCTATTGGTTGTCTACCAAGTTCAGCTTTCACACCTATATTTACAATGTAGCAGATGTTTTTTAGCACCTAGAATATATTTACAGAAATTAACATGAACCTTTTCAAAGGGAGTCTTATCCAAATATTGGAAATTATCTATATTTTTGTTTTGGGATTTTAATCTGCCTTTTGCTCTATAATAAGATTGATATGTATCCATGTATGATATTTCAGCATTATATGTTAAAATTGGTTTTATAAGAGAATCAAAACGATTACAGGATACATTAACAGGGAAATTTCCCAAAAAGGCTGCATGTGTGTTCTAGAAAAACAGAGCTTTCCTAGCATTTTTGCTAAATCTGTTAAACTTGCATTTAGATTTCCATTATTTTTTATCAGAGTGTCCAGAAATTTATACTCAGTAACGTTATCAATGTTTTCATTGTTGAACCTTACAATGTATGGTTCCAGTTTTGTAGTTCTCTGTTCAATGATCATTGTTTTTGTTTTTTTAGTATTTAGAAATAACTGCCATTTTTCACAGTAATTAGATAAGTTATTTAAGCTATTTTGAAGACCAGTTTTACTTTCGAATGAAATTATCAGTTCATCGGCAAACAAAAGACTTCCTATATCAGAATTCAATATTCTCAAGGGTTTTGAACCTTTATGGTCAAAATTTTCAACTATGTCATTAATAAATAAATTGAAGAGTGTGGGACTAATACTGTCCCCTTGTTTTACTCCTCGGTCAAAGGGAAAGAATCTAGAATGTTTATCATTATATTTCAAAGATGCTTCAGTATGAATAAACTGTTGTTTTATTATTTCAAACATATGTTTCCCTACACCCATTTTAGCTCATTTATAAAGCATTCCAATTCTCCAAAGGGAATCAAAAGCCTTTTTAAGATCTACAAAACAGACAGAAATTTTTCTTTTATTTTTATGAATATATTTATTAATCAAAGTTTTAAGGATAAATACACTGTCTGCAGTTCTATGATTAACTGTAAATCCAAACTGGGTATTAGTTAATTTGTGTTTCCATAGTTTTAATCATTCTTTGATTTAAGATACTGCTAAATAATTTGGATATAAAGTTGTTTAAGGAAATTCCTCTGTAATTTCGTAGATTAGATTTGTCACCAGATTTATGTACTAAAGTGATGTATGCAGAATTCCATGAAGTTGGATAGTATCCTGTTTTTAACATAAGATTAAATAGTTTAGCAAATGCTTGGGTAGTTACTGGACTACTAAATTTAATTACCTCGTTCAACACACTATCTGGACCGATTGCTTTTCCATTTTTTAAGTTTTTTATAATACATTTAATTTCAGAGCAAGTAATGGGCCTGGTTGTCTCTGGGTTAAAAGAAATAGTATCTTCAATATTTTTCAACTTTTGCTCAATTTTGGTTTGAAAACCATTATTTATTTTTGAAAACTTTCCTTGATTTTGTAAATGTTTTATTGTGCTTTAAAAGAGGGACGAAAGATACCAAAGGGACAGTCAAACTCAATATTGCTTTGAAATCGTCATCTCCATCTATATTTTTGTTTTCTAGTGATTTTAGTATTTTCCAGTATTCTTGAGAATTTTATTTATCGAATCTGAAAGTTTATCGAAGATTTTCTTTTTATATTCTATTTTTTTTTTTCAGTTTGTTAACTTTCTTAAAGATTCTATTCTTTTTTTTTTTTAGTTTGTTAACTTTCAAACAGATTTGAGTAAACAAAAATATTTATGTTTCAGTGAACAGTTACAGGGTTGTTGTCTTAATTCTTTTCCGACTGCATTTATTGACTTTTTATATTCATATACTTCATTATCTGACCATTTTTGTTTCTTTTTTTTTTTGTTTCTTTTAAAGTTTGGTATACCTCTTACATGTCTTAGTGTACAAGTTTATAATTTCATTTATAAAATTTTCAGAAGATAGGGTTTGAATTAATATATTTTTGGAGTTATCGTTCCACTTTTAAGATTTCATTGTTTTCCATTTGTCTTCTGGAAACAGATACTGTTTTTCACTTATATTACATTTAAGAAATATTTCAATTTGTGCATGATCTGAAAGGTAGTTGATTTCATTAGTTTTAAAGTATATTACTGAGGTCAGGAGACTCTTACGTACAATAGCATAATCTACTGTACTCAAGCCATTTGGGCGTGAAACATGTAAAATATCCCAAAGAATCACCAATGTATCTGCCGTTAAGTATATGTACAAGCATAATTCTAAAAGATTGTCACCCTGTGCATTTAGTATTTTATCTTGGTAATTTCTTTTCAAAAATTGATCCACATCATAGTTTTGAGGTAATATATTTTGAGAATGTACATTTAATAGATCTTGGTCATCATTTTCTATAAAATCTGGATGACTGCTAGTGCGGGAGTTAAAATCTCCTATGAAGGCAATTTTTCCTTTGTTTGAAAATGTACTTATTTCCTTTTCTAGGTGAGTATAGTCATTTTCATAATGAGTGGAATTTACAGGGGGATGTAAACAGCACACAAGTATAAGTCATTTGTAAGGCCAAAGAATTTTTTGTCTAATTTAAGCCATAGCCTGTTTTGTGAATTAGTACTTCCTTGAATATGGGACATCCCTTTGGAATATATGTTTTCATAGTATACCAGTATCCCACCACTATATCTTTTTGCTTTCGTCTTCTTTTTTCTTATTTTAGAAAAGCTAGGGATATTATAGTCTTTACATTCTCCTTTCCAGGTTTCTATAGTTAGTTGCTTAATTAATGAGTTCTGATTCATTATAAATCCAAAATTGAAATATATGACTAATAACCAGCTTTAAAGCATAGTGATATATCTATAACATTATTATAATCATGTTTATGTCTACATTTATAAAGATATAGTAGTATCATACATCTGTTTGAAAGTATGCATTAAAAATGAAAAGGTCTTTAACTTATTTAAGCCATTAAAAGAGGAATGACTCTATCTAAATTTTCTTTGCTCCAGATCTTTGAGAGATAATACTGTGTTACAGAACAACCCTTTTTATTTCTTTTCCTTCTAGTTTTTTTTATTGTATTTCAGAAATAAAAAAATAAAAATCTCTATTTCTAATTGTGTATAAAGCTATATATATCTTTACTGGTTGTTATAAATACATATTATAAAAAGGATTTATGGATACATAAAACACAATGATGTACAATATAACTAATATAATACAAAATTAGTACCACTTTACATGTTAAATTGGAGAAAACTTTAAGATAAATATAAAGAAAGTTTCTTGACAATAAAGTTTTACTATAGAATTTAATATACATCCTAATTATTATCAAGGTAAAATGTATACAGAAAACAATAAATCATTAAGAAATAAAATGTATATAGAAAACAATGAATCCTTATTTCTTTGGTTTTTTTTGTTTGTTTTAGAAGTTATACTGTGATAACATATCACTTTATCTTACTATCATCACTATGTAAAGAGTTTACTGTTTTACAGTATTGCAAAAGTTGTATTCTAGCTCATAATAACATAAACAATTAAATAAGTTCAAGGCCACATAATAGTCATGTGGTCATATGAGCGGATATAGTTACCATATTACTTATGGTATTAGTGATACGGACTTGTGTTACTAGTACATATTTGTTTTTCACGTTTGAATTGTATTTTAATTTGTGATTTCGGGGCCTTTTATAGCTGAATATGTAGTATGTGCTCATTGTTGAAGGCCGTATGGTGACCTGAAGCTGTAAATTTCTATATTATTTGGTCTGTTGTTGAGAGTTTTTTCATTGCCACTCATACCACATCTACTTTTTTTTTATATCGAACACGAAATGTTAAACTTGATCATGATCATGGATATCAATCATTAGGGAACAATCATTTAACTTCCAGAAAGGGGGTATGTCTTTTTCTAAAAGAATATTCTGATCCCAAATTTGATGGAGAAAAAAATATTCTTGTCAAGTAGATGACAAAAAATTTATTCTGAATGCAAAATTTCCAACCTAACTTACAGTGTTAAATATTTTTTTTTAAATCTGATTGATAGCGTTGAAAAAAACAAATTAAATCTTTTCGTGCCTTGCGTGAATTACTTCTTTTCTAGCTAGAACAGAAACCATTAACCACGCTCCTCCCCATTTGAAGTCAAATAGTTGCTTCCTTATCATTGAGATATTTACAGCTATTCATTTTGGTGGGAAATCAATGAACTATGAAAATGAGGTCAAGGGCAATGGCCATATGACAGATATAAACATTCGTTAGGCAAAATAAATGTGTGCGAGGTTTGTTGCAGTCAGGTTTTTTAACTTCTGACATATGAAGCCTCGTTCAAATAGTTCAAGCCGCCATGAACTTTCATCCCTTGGTCTCGCCTTTTAACGATTCTAAAATATTAATGTGAATTTTAAGACTAAACATGCTAATCCTACTCACATACATGCAATTTCGCGGGTGTCGCTGTTTTCTTATTTCTTATAAAATTCTAAGTTGGTATACGATTTAGTTATATCTCATTTGTGACGAATCCGGGCGGCGTATATAGTCGCGCGCCCCCACCCTCACCTATGATGGCCCTAAAAAATCTTTTCTTTTAGCTTAAAATCGTCTGAAATACATTTGTCTTCCTATCATGTCTTATACTAACACTTAATAAGCCTGAAGAAGATCTATTTTAACATGTTTAATCGTTTATAAGAAAAATAACACCCCTTGGTAGCGGGCATTTACGTTTGCGCGAATTTGTCCTACGTTTGCGCGAGGAGATTGGATTACATATAAAGATAACCATCCTGTTGTGCAAGACATTCACATATCAAATGTGCGTGTTCAATTGTTAAGACCGAAAAATGAATTACAAGTTTGATCACTTAACCTTACATAGTTATTATAAATAAACGTATAGAGAATTTAAATCTCAATTTATGTTATAACATTCATTCCTATAAATTTCGCAGTAAAGATTTTTTTTTTTTATGAAAGCCAAATATTTTTTATTTTTTTTTGTGTTCCAATAAATTAGGAATTCGAGGGTGATTCTAGGAGGTCAAACGAAAATATTCATGACATGCTAACTACATGGTTAATAAACAACGAATCAACGATGGTCAATTTGTCTAAACAGGTGTATTGGACGAACACAAGATACAAGTGTAAGGGTATAAAGATAAAACTGTAAATTAATTTGTGCCATAGCTTCGCCAACTGGTACCAAATGAATTCCAATACATCAGTTTCTAACAATGTAAAAATGAGGAGATGTAGTACGATTGAAAACTATTCAATAAGTTTACAGATATTTCTAGAGATTTATTTATTTATTTAACATCATTATTTTAACTTATGATTGTATGTCATGTAATTTGTAATATTCAATCTTAAGGTATTATTTAATAATGTACAAAATGCATTTCGTCTTGAAATGAATTTCTTTTTATTTACTCAATATTTTTTTTTATTTTAGGCATCAAGCTTAATGCCTGGACATGATCTTCATAATGAATAAGAATAAGGCCCAACATTATTTAGGAAATCGGCTTACTGCCTAGGCGTTAGCATATTGCCTAGGTTTAAGCTTAGTGCCTAATTTTACTTATTGCCGCTAACATATATATATATTATGTTTATTATCACATTAAGAAATATTTTGTACGTTAGTACTATATATATTTATCCTAAATTGAGGTAAATTGCATGACATTCCAAATACCGTTTCGATCCCTAAAATCACTGGAGAGACATTTATTGTCGAAATCCGGATCTGGTGTACAAAAATATAGTGACACCTCATGTTTGTAGTATAACATCTTGGCCACAAATTTATTGGTTTGTGTTAAGTATTAAATTTATATTAGGATTCATTTTGTTACATCTTGTGATCAATTTTATTTTGCCATCGTCAATGGCAATCAGCAGGGTTTAAAAACATCAGATGTTCGACCTGTTAGTCAAATGCGTATTATTACTATATACTTTTTCACTTTTTTGGTCTTTTGTTTGTGCTGTAGTTAGATCCTTTTATAATTAAATTTGTTTTACATGCCCATGTATAAAAATTGCGTTTTGTATCCAACGCAATCATAGGTTTGAACATAGTTTTCAATTTAGACTTGTTTATATTTTTTCGTTTGAGCTTGTATCATATTTTCACTCCGGTTTATATGATCAGTTCATCCTATATTGACTCTTTAAATTCAAGAGTCTATCCTAAATTGAGGTAATTTGCATGGCCTTCCAAATACTGGTTCGATCCCTAACATCACTAAAGAGACATTTATTGTCGAAATCCGATCTGGTATACAAAAATATATTGACACCTCATGTTTGTAGTATAACATCATGGCCACAAGTTTGTTTTTTGTTCAATATCAAATTTATATTAAGATCCATTTTGTTACATCTTGTGATCAATTTCATTTGGCAATCGTCAATGGCAATCAGCAGGGTTCAAAAACCTCAGTTGTTCGACCTGTTACAATGTAGTCAAATGTTTTCTGTTAAAACAAACTTTTTCACTTTTTTGGTCTTTTGGAAAATGTTGTTTATGCTGTATTTAGACCCTTCTACAACGAAATTTTTTTTACATGCACACGTATAAAAATTGCGGTTTTTATCCAACGCAATCATATGTTTAAACGTAGTTTTCAATTTAAACTTGTTAATAATTTTCGTTTGGGCTTGTATCATTTTTTTCCTTCCGGTTTACATGATCCGTTTATCCTATATTGACTTCTTAAGTTCAAGAGTCCATCCTTAATTGAGGTAAATTACATGGCCTTCCAAATACCGTTTCGATCCCTAACATCACTGAAGAGACATTTATTGTCCAAATCCGGATCTTGTGTACAAACAAATATTGACACCTCATGTTTGTGGTATAACATCTTGACCACTAGTTTATTTTTTTGTGTTTAGTATTAAATTTATATTAAGATCCATTTTGTTACATCTTGTGATCAATTTCATTTGGCAATCGTCAATGGTAATCAGCAGGTTTTAAAAACATCAGTTATTTGACCTGTTAGTCAAATGCGTTTTGTTAAAATATACTTTTTCACTTTTTTGATCTTTTGGAAAATGTTGTTTGTGATGTAGTTAGACCCTTCTATAATTAAATTTGTTTTACATTACCACATATAGAAATTGTGTTTTTTATCCAACGCAATCATAGATTTGAACTTAGTTTTCAATTTAGACTTGTTTATATTTTTTCGTTTGGGCTTGTATCATATTTTCCCTCTGGTTTATATGATCCGTTCATTCTATATTGACTCTTTAAATTCAAGAGTCTATCCTAAATTGAGGTACACTACATGGCCTTCAGTTCTTAACTTTTTACATATTTAATTTACTTGTAACTATATGAAATAATCAATAGATAAAATTTCTTATTTTCTATTGAATAACAGTTACGTAACTCATATTGGTATTCCGATTCTTTTTTTTTTTAGAGAAAATTTTCTGAATAGTTCATTCGTTAAAAATTGTTGAATAATAAACTTTTTTCTGTGATTAGAATGTCATTACAAATCAAAGGTGGATTAAAGGGGTTAGCCCGACCCCCACTGTTTTTTTGAGAGAGAAAAAAAGATTGTTGATTATGTAGGGAATCACTCAGGCATGACAAGAGCAGGCCCCCTCTAAGGCAGTCACTTCCTTACGAAAATTTCTAGATACGCAACTTCAAATAAAAAAACAACAAAGCACCCCTTCTATATAATTAAGTTGGTACAATTAATTCCTGACAAAGTGACTGGTGTTTTTAATTCACCGTTATCGGGTAATATACCCATTCATAAGTGTCTTACTTGCAGTTACAGTGAATGATTGATTGTTTCTAGATAATGATTTCAAACATTTATATCAAGATTAATTAGTGAGTTTTATTTCACATTTTAAATGGGCCGTACGGTTTTTTAAAACCTGAACGAATAAGAAAGGTATATCCCAGTTTAGTGTTGTTTATAAAATTATGTAAAACTTCGTAGGAAAGAATATTGTATGACGATATATAAGTAAGATAATAGATAAAGGAAGATGTGGTGTGACTATGACTAAATAATTTGAGCATCAAGATCTCAAGAATTTGAAGAATATATATGGAGAATATATCTCCAAATTGATACAATATTCCCGGACATGTATTTTCTATCACTATCTTGATAGAGGATTGATTCTCACAAGGAAGCTATCAAACCATGTTACTTAGTCTTTAGCTTTCTTCTGTTAAATAATAAGTAATGACTTCTGATATGACATCGAAACTATTAATATACCACCTAGACTACCATTTGAATTAAACTAATCGTGGTGTACAGATTTAAGGAAAGGGGATTCATAACATAAGTAATACATGTATTTATTTTGACAATATTCGTTTATCTAACACTATTTCATTTAATGGCAATGAATTCATCAAAAAGTAAAATCACAAAAATACTGAACTCAGAGGAAATCCAATCAGAAAGTCCATAATCACATGGCAAAATCAAATGACAAAACACATCAAAAACGAATGGACAAAACTGTCATATTCCTGACTTAGTACAGGCATTTTCAAATGTAGAAAATGGTGGATTATTCCTGGTTTTAAAGCTCTAAACCTCTCACTTTGATGACAGTCTCATCAAATTCCGTTATATTTACAATGATGCGTGAACTAAACAGACATGATAAATAAAATAGTCAAAGTATGGGTATAGCAGTCATCATTGTGTAACAATTTTTAAAGGAATAATTTAACAGCACACAAAAAAACATCTATCTACAAACACATTCATTGATTCGCGTGTCTGACGTCAGAAAATGTTATACGTCGCATAGATTGTATATACAAACAATTTAAAAATGTCACATGGGCAATGTTAGCATACAGGGTTAAAAGATCGAAGTGTGTAAGAACTAATTTCAAAAATGGACTGAGATTCAAAATAGTCCAAAAGTTATATAGAATTTATAAGAATCCACAAAAGTTCATTCCACTACGCTATTGAATAATTTTGACGTTTGTGGTTCAACGTATTTTCTAATTCATAATAGAAATATATCATAATGACATATAATAGAACAATATCATATTGACGGGATCTTTTAAAGTACAGAGTGACGTTATAAGAACCAGAGAAACACAAAAAGTCGCATATATTTATGTCTTTATTGTCATAGTATCTGTGTATGATGTTTTCTCTCTGACCTTGCGTGCTTTCAATTTTATAACTCTCATATAAAAAAAGAATCTAAAAGAATCTTTGCCATTTCAAGCAATTCATCAACACTAACGTATATTTCATGTGTATATTAACTGAAACTGAAAATCTTGGTTCGTAATTCAGAGAAAAAATAATCTTTATTTTCTAAATGTTATTCTATATAAGAAAAAAAATACATGCACGAATTCCAAATGAAATCTAACATGACTATTCTTCCTGGAACAAGTCAGATAATACAGTTCTTCAGGTATTCAACGATTTAAGTACCCTTGCCATTAAATCAATGACAAATCTGTACGGTGTTATTCTGATATCTATATTAATTTTCAAACTTTGAATAACAATTTGAGAACAATTTTAAGGTTTTAAATTGCATTGCTAATATCAAATAACAATTATTTGAACATTTTCAGTTAGATACAAGGTGAATATTGAAATAACAGATCCGATATATAAATGGGCAATAAGGAAAGTCGGTAGTATGAGTGTGAACAATTTAGAAGCTGAATTCAGGGGATCGATACAATTTTTATACACAACTGTACCGGGTAATCAGGAGGTTTTCGTTCAATTGCAGTAAGTATACCAGTATTGATCAATGTCAATAAGGAACAGTCCATTGTTTAAGACTTTAAAACAAACTATCAATTATGATAGATACCTGGTGTCATGCACTGTAATAAACAAACAAAAAAGTAATTTTTACAAGGAATATTCTTAAAATTATTTTTTCTTGGTTTGTTTTATCCTATTTGGTTTTTGAATGCCTCATAGTACATGAGTTGTAAAAAAATACCAAAGGGAAATCCAAATTCATAAGTCAAAAATAGATTGACAACCCCATGCCCATGGCTAAAACATCAAAAATCAAAAGAGAAACGGACAAACAACAGTACACAAAACACAGCATAGAAAGTTATAGACAAAGGAAAACGATCCACACTTAAAACTGGTGCTTCATAAGTGAAAATATCACGATCTACATGTGACAACCATGTGCATGCAATAATCAATTTAGATTTTTTAATTAAATCGAAAAGGTTTACTGTGGTTCGCAATAGACTTCAATTTTCTTAAAATTTATTTAATATTATTTTGATTTATATAGCAATTCTAGCGGACAGCTAACAGTTGTATTAACATCCAAGGGTTTCTATGATGAAGCTGTTCTAAGACAAACTATAGAAACGCCAATTAGAAAAGGAAAATTAGGAGTATACTTAGTTAGTTCGCATGGTTTTGCTTTCAATTCAGTTCACGGTAAGGTTTCAAAACCTAATATTTGAATATATTTGTTGTTAAATAATCACTTTATACACGTATCAAAAAAAGAAGATCAAAGTGGTTAGGTTATTTAATTTCCCATTCAGATATATTGATGATGTTCCTTCCATTTACCATCCGAACTTTTCTGATTTCGTACCATTAATTTATTACCCAAAACTAAATATTCAATAAACAGTAGACACTACTTCATCTAGCTCATTTTTAGCTTACCTGGTTCAAAAAGGCCAAGTGAGCTTTTCTCATCACTTGGAGCCAGTCGTCGTCGTCGTCTTCCGTTTTCTTTTACAAAAACATTCTTATCTGTAACTACTAGGCAAAGTAAACCAAACTAAATAAGGTTGCTAGTTTTCTCGTTTTAATTGTTTTTCATTGTCATTTCGGGGCCTTTTATTTGACTATGCGGTATGGGCTTTGTTCATTGTTGAAGGCCGTACGGTGACCCATAGTTGTGAATTTCTGTGTCATTTTGGTCTATTATGGAGTGTTGTCTCATTGGCAATCATACCACATCTTCTTTTTTTATATTAACTTAAATCATCCTGAGGATATTTAGTATAAAATATAAAGCCGATGACCCCGGTCATTAACCAAAATGGCCGTCATGGCTAAAAATAGAAGAATGGGTAAAATGCATGTTTGGGCTTATATCTCTAAAACATGAAGTGCAAATGTTACAGGTTAAAAATGTTCATCATGTCAAGGGCTATAGGCTCTGGAATTTCAAACACATCAGACAATCCGTTTTGGCCCCTGAATTAGTAACTGTAAGGAACTTTTGCAGTTTTTGGTGATTATCTTGAATATTATAATAGATACCATAAACTTTAAACAGCAAAAGAGTTCAGAAGAGCTAGATCTACACATACGTCAAATAATCAAAATTTTCAAGTGACCCCTTCTGGAGTTATTGCCCTTTAATGTTAACCAAGATGAATATCATGGCTAAAAAAGAGCATGGGATTACATGCAGTTTTTTGTTTATATCTCTGAAACCAAAGCATTTAGAGCAAATCTTTCCAGGGGTAAAATTGTTAATCAAATTTGCAGATGCATCAATCAATCCTGTGTTTGGTTGCAGCTTCTTAATTGGTACATTAAAGGAAATTTAACAGTTTTGTGTAATTATCTTGAATATTATACTAGATAGAGATAACCAGTAAACAGCAAAATTGGTAAGCAAAGTAAGATCTACAAATAAGTTGACATGATCAAAATTGTCAATTGACCTTTTACGGAGTTATTGCCCTTTAAAGTGAATTTTCAAATATAACGTAAATTTTTGTATTTTTTTTACAAAATATTTTCATTCGAATAGTTATCAAAGGTACCAGGATTATAATTTAGTACGCCAGACACGCGTTTCGTCTACATAAGACTCATCAGTGACGCTCAAATCAAAATATTTATAAAGCCAAACAAGTACAAAGTTGAAGAGCATTGAGGATCCAAAATTCCAAAAAGTTGTGCCAAATACGGCTAAGGTAATCTATGCCTGGGATAAGAAAATCCTTAGTTTTTCGAAACATTCAAAGTTTTGTAAACAGGAAATTTATAAAAATGACCACATTATTGATATTCATGTCAACACCGAAGTGTTGACTACTGGGCTGGTGATACCCTCGGGGACGAAACGTCCACCAGCAGTGGCATCGACCCAGCGGTGTAAATAGTTATCAAAGGTACCAGGATTATAATTTAGTACGCCAGACGCGCGTTTCGTCTACCTAAGACTCATCAGTGACGCTCAAATCAAAATATTTATAAAGCCAAACAAGTACAAAGTTGAAGAGCATTGAGGATCCAAAATTCCAAAAAGTTGTGCCAAATACGGCTAAGGTAATCTATGCCTGGGATAAGAAAATCCTTAGTTTTTCGAAACATTCAAAGTTTTGTAAACAGGAAATTTATAAAAATGACCACATTATTGATATTCATGTCAACACCGAAGTGTTGACTACTGGGCTGGTGATACCCTCGGGGACGAAACGTCCACCAGCAGTGGCATCGACCCAGTGGTGTAAATAGTTATCAAAGGTACCAGGATTATAATTTAGTACGCAAGACGCGCGTTTCGTCTACATAAGACTCATCAGTGACGCTTAAATCAAAATATTTATAAAGCCAAACAAGTACAAAGTTGAAGAGCATTGAGGATCCAAAATTCCAAAAAGTTGTGCCAAATACGGCTAAGGTAATCTATGCCTGGGATAAGAAAATCCTTAGTTTTTCGAAACATTCAAAGTTTTGTAAACAGGAAATTTATAAAAATGACCACATTATTGATATTCATGTCAACACCGAAGTGTTGACTACTGGGCTGGTGATACCCTCGAAACAATATGTAATCGTACACAGCAAGAATGTTCAATAAAGTAACATCTTCAAAAACTTCAACGTCACAAACACATGATTTTGTCATGGATTCTGTTCTTGTCTATAATGTATGTACTATGTTGAATATGCACATAGCCTAAGGTGAGCAACACATGCTGTTTAGCGTCTCTTTTTAGTCTTAAACCTCGAATTTGACATGCACAGCATCTCAGTATCACAATCTATGAAAAACGATACGATTTATTTTGAATTTATCAATTTTTCCAACCTTGGTAGAAATATAAAAACTTCACCTACATATGGGATATACATTTAGCAGCTTATTCGGTATTCAAGATGCTTGGAGCTCCTACTCAGACTTTAATAACGTCAACAGTGTCTGAGCAGAAAGTTGATGAACCAGGGGTATTTCAAAGAACGTTTCGCCTTTTTTCTAAAAAAAAAAAGTGCATCGAAAGATATCAAGACCTTGTTGATAAATATTCCGTATAAACTCTCAAATGATACAGGATGATCTTGAAGTATAGAATCGTTATATATCATATTAATTACGTATTCAAGTATTCTTTTATTTGTCTCAATGAATATCAATTTACTGTTAGACCATTTTTGGTTATCTAAATTTGACCTGGCTATGTACTTGTGCATCCCGTCATTGTGTTATTGTTCTATTATCATTTTTGTATTCTTGTCTTTTATTTTTGCTGATGTGCTTTGTCTGTATGACTTTTGTGTTGTTTTTTAAACATATGACGTAGCTCTAAATTTGTACTTCCCGTCATTGTGTGATTATGCTATTGTAAGTTTTTGTTTTTTGCTAATGTGCTTTGTCTATATAGATATAAGAAGATGTGGTATGAGTGCCAATGAGACAACTCTCCATCCAGATAACAATTTATAAAAGAAAACTATTTTAGGTCAAGGTTTGGCCTTCAACACGGAGCCTTGGCTCACACCGAACCAAGTTATAAAGGGCCCCAAAAATTACTAGTGTAAAACTATTCAAACGGAAAAACAGCGTTTGAATGGTTTATATGCCTATGTGTGTCTCTTTGTTACATATGTGTTTGTTTTTAAATAACACAACGTTGACTGTGGTACTCTATTTTTGACATTTGTACCTATTATATCTGTTTGTTTTGTTCACACATCGTTGTCAATATAATGAATGTGATGTCATTGTCATACAAGTGAGAGGTTTGGTAAAAATCAGTGTGATCCACCACTTTCTACACGGGAAAATGCCTATACCAAGTCGGAAATATGACAGTTGATATCAATTCGTTTGATGTGTTTGAGTTTTTAATTGTGACGATTAATTAGGGGCTTTCCATTTTGAATTTTCCTCTGTGATCAGTACTTTTGTGATTTCCTTTTTCCATGTATGTCAAACGGTTTCAAATTGTCCCACTGTTGATATGGACATAACATGTACTTCGGATTACGACTTAAACGACTGATCTGTTCAAATGTCAATCAGGGAACAACAATATAATACTGCTGGCGTATTTGTCATTTGTTTTGTTATGTGTCAACAGCTATCAGTTATCTGACGCTGATAATGTTTATTTGTCACATATCTGAGGAATACAATTATACCTGTTATAAGACCATCCAATCCGCACAAGTATAACTCCATTTGTTGTAATCTTTCATGTATATCTGTAAAATTGATCAATTATTATGCCTCTCCCTAACTGACAGAACTCACTTTGGCACCAAATAAGAAAACATGTAGTTCTAATTCTCGAAGTGCTTTGAAAATAAGGGTAATAGTACAAATCATTTTGCAGTAGCTGTTGCTATTTCTTTGTCAAATCTGAAGTTCTAGAAATATATCGGTGTAAATCGCAGGTTATTATTCATTAAGAATATATAGAGACGCAGACACTGTTTCGATTTTTTTTTTTTTTTAATTATCAAAGATCAATTCATCCAAGATGTATAAATACACAGCCTCTGTTACTTCGTCAAATTTTGAGTATTCGAACCGGTCAGCACTTTTTATAAGAATGTAATTTCAGGTAGTCTTTTTTGTCATATCTTAATTTTCGTTACCTGTGATATTTTAGAAACGTACCAGTTCTTATTGCAAATTACTAATTTTGTACGAAATATATATATTTGTTACGATATACTTTTGTCCTTTTTTGGTCTTTTAGAAAACATTATTTGTGTTGTATTTAGACCCTTCTACCAAGAAATGTGTTTTGCATGCACACGTATAAAAATTAAGGTGGTTTTTTTCAAACGTAATATCATAATTGCCTTTAGGTTTTGATCCGTTTATCCTAGTTCAATTCGTAAAAATTCAAGAGTTTATACTAAATGGAGGAAAATTATCAATAATGCCTTTCATTACATTATTATCTATTTAGTATAATATGCAAAAGTTAATTTTTGCTGCATTTAAAAAGTTAATACCACGATGAGCACTATATATTTTAAAACATTTTAATCAATACTTTTTAAAGAACTAGATACATTTCCTGTAGTTGATCTGTTTGAGTATTTTTTTGCATTAACGTACAGTCCTATAGTCGTATACTTAACATATTCCATTCGATTACAAAAAAAAACAATTCTTTGGGGAAAAAAAACAGAAGGCGGGGATGATTGTAGCACTACTTCATATTTTAAATTTTAAATCTGTTGTTTCATTATACCAAGAATTATTATTGATGTCTTTTCACTTTTATCTTTCAGGAGCTATGGACCCTAATTGATTAAAAGTGCCGCCTCAACTTCGTACTTTATTTGGCATTTTTAACTTTTTTGGATTCGAGCTTCACTGATGAGTCTTTTGTAGACGAAACGCGCGACTGGGGTATATACAAAATTTTGTCCTGGTATCTATGATGAGTTTATGTATAAGGTTTCAATTTGTTACAGTGAAAACCGTTTTAATAAGTGTTGACATATTTCAATATGTTGATTATAAATGCAAATATACATTATATTCGATTATCCAAATGATAACACAGATGATTACAGCAGAATACAATGTACAAAAGTTTACTCATTGCGAAATTAATAGATAGAGACGCATTACCTTGGAGTTCTAAAATAAAATCACGAACAGACACAATGTGTTTCGTTTGCCGAAAACAGCAATTCAATATATTTAATCAAATACCTCTTCGATGTCGACCGAAAACTTCGCCACCATAGCCAATTGTCACATACACTTCATGACAAATGATGTTTTTAATGACACATGTCTAGTGTTGGTCGACAACAATAACATGTGTGGTTATATGCAATTTTGATAAATCTGACATTGATTTTGTTTACATCGCACTTTCAGCAGTTAGTGTACCTCCGTACAGGTATTTGTGGTAATAGTCAAATGGTGGATGTGATCAGTACGCGATAATGTTGATTTTTTTATTAGAGTGTGTTATCGCCACACGAATAGAAATGTCATGTTTAAACCATAACCATGTTTTGTCTTATGTGTGCTTAGTTAAGGAAATCATCTTCCATTTCTTTCTCTTTCATATATTTGTTGTTTTATGTACAAAATCTATAAAATACATTTTTTTAGTAAATTTTTTAACACATTTTATAACTCTGTATTTATGAATCTGTTTTACTGTCATAAGGATTTTTACTTTAATGATCGCATTCACATGTATTTTTATATATTTACATATGTCAATATGTTTTCAATGTTATACTTTAAATTTCTATATAACTTATAAATATGACTTTCACCTCACATGTACCCCAGTTAAATTTGTATATTCGCTTTCAGTTGAACAAAAGTGCTGTTATGTTGAATTAGAAATCGATCTGATTGTAAACATGTAGAATTCAAACCATTTTCAATATGTATAATACTTAATATTACTTTCCTTACAATAAATGGATTGCATTATGTGCTTTTGTATTTTTTTATTGATATTATCATGCAGGTCTTTCCTTTTCCAAAAAAGAAAGTCATTAAATAACTGTATTTCTTCTGATTATTATCATTATAATTAATTTAAAAAAGAAAAAATCTGTCTGTATTTCTTTGGATTCATACCATTATAACTAATTTTATAAGGTCTTTCCACTTAGATTTGTTTGCATTGTTCTGGTTATTTCGGTGTTTCTTTTGCATTTCGACTAGTGATTATTATTATTATACTTTTCTCCGCCGCCAAACTTTGAGTTTGAAATTCCCCCTTTAACTGTCAGACATATCGCTTTCATATTCACACTTTGTATCGGTGTCAATACCTTTTTGTAACTCATCTTGTGAGTCGTAAAAATTTTGTCGGTCCGGAGTTACCTGTCCGCGTTACCTAATATTAAAGGAATGCAGGTAGCAACCTCTGAATGTATATTTGTTATTAAAATCTCATGACTAAAGACAAACAACGACGGCTTTTTTTGTTGTCAATTTATCAAATAAAAAATCATCATCGATGATGTTGAAAGCTCTACGATAACCGGTAGTTATCCACATTTTCAATATAAACCTTAACATGCTTTAATTAAATATGAAAGCATTAACTTGCACTGATCTAGTTCAAACTTTGTAAATACAGCTGATTCACAAACCACGCCTCTTTTGATATATTTATTTTTTTCGTTTACCTACTGGTTTCAAGGTATGATCCTCATCTTTCATCTCAACTAGGAAATTTTAAAAAGCAGTATACATATTGTTGAATAGCGGTCAAATGGAAACCTCGGGAAAACTAACAGAAAACGGGAGAGTAGTGTAAATTCGTAAATAATAGAGGCCTAAGAATGTTAAAAAGTACAGCACAACGTTATATTTTGACTTTTGCAAAAATAGAAGTGCATAGGAACTTTCTATCCCAGGACAATTTTTTTTTACAAAACTCATATTTAAAGAGGCATAGTTAAAGACTTAAGGGAGCTCGCGGGAATAAATCTAATTTTTTTTTTAAATATAGGGTTACGCTCTGTTTTTTATAATAAATGAACTTTATCATATATTTAATAGAAAAATTAAATAAAAAATGGGGTCACCGTTCATTAAAGCTCGAAATCTGCCTCAGAAAAAAGTATATTTTTTTGTTAAATTGTGTTTTTTTCTGTTGAAATAATAGGATAAATAGAGGAAGTATCGAAATAAAAGACTTAATTATAGAAGTCGCATAAATTTTACAAATATTTAGTTTTATGTACAGCTTATTTTAAAACAATAATAAAAAAGGTCACCGATGAGTTAAAAAGGATATTTAAATTTTACTGCTTAAAAAAAGCATATGTGCATCAAAAGGAGATAATTTGAAGCTTTTTCAATGATGTAAACATTTAAAAGTCATTTGGGGCCAAATCGAATCGATTGTTTTTGACTAATTATTGTACCATATCATAAATGAATAACTAATAGTGTAATTTTTATTTTTTGCTGAATTTTTTGTACCCGCGAGCCTCCTTAAATGATTATCCATGTGGAATTGCGTTGTGTATATTTCATGTATTTGCAGAAGTGCAACCCCAGCAAAGCTTCCACAGCTATATTATTATATAACCTCATCTTCAAGTACTAAATTGATAAATTATTAAATTGTATTGAGATTTTACATCTGTGTAATTCTTAATAGATATAGGAAGATGTGTATCAGTGCCAATGAGACAACTCTCCATCCAAATAACAATTTATAATACAAAACTATTATAGTTCAAGGTACGGCCTTCACCACGGAGCCTTGGCTCACACCGAACAACAAGCTATAAAGGGCCTCAAAATTACTAGTGTAAAATCATGCAAACAGGAAAACCAACAGTCTAGTCTATATAAAAAAAAGAAACGAGAAACACGTGTAAATTACATAAACAAACGACAACTACTGTACATCAGATTCCTGACTTAGGACAGGTGCAAGCATCTGCAGCGGGATTAAACGTTTTAATGGCACCAAACCTTCTCCCTTTATTAAAACAATAGTATAACATCACAACATAGAAAAACACACGATAAAATATCATTTGGAAGGCTTAACTCAATTAACAAACGTAAATTAAGACACTATGAACATTATGAACGAATACATTTGATCTGCGATACCTGAATGCAAATACATAGTTAATAAAATTATTAGGAATAAATAGTTAAGGTCAAAAGTAAATAAACAAGTTAAAACAAAGATATGGTAAGATACCACTGTGAAATTTTTCAAATTTTTTTATTTAATAATTTTTAGTTTAACAATTTTTTAATGTTTGTATTTCAATCGCTATAATTTAAGGCAGAAGTGATAATCAATTATTTCTAATGAATTGCATTATATTCCCGAATATGTTTATATGTCAGGAATTTCGCTTTTACTCTTTGACATTTCTTGCATTTCTTTTTTCGATAATACTTAGGTAGTAGCATCGGTACAATCAAAAACAAAATCGAGTTCTTGTTTGTTTGACGTTATACAACCTGGAATATTGATTTTATGAATTGGTATCTGCGTTTTCGTTCTTCCAAAATTGGTTATCGTATGACAGATTTTAGGCAATGTATTTTTTTATAATTTAGGATAAAAAGTATCTTGTTCATCTTTCATTGCTTTAAACTGATCATTGTCTGTTCCATTCTCTTCATCATCCAAGGGTAAAGGTAATGTTATACCTTGATGGCATTGGTGAACCGTCACCGGAGCTTCGTAACTGTGTGACAGTTGTTTCCATCCTTCTTTCAGAGGTTGATATGGATGCAAGTAACCATCGTTTATCATTTGCGTACTAGAATCAGATGAATCGTCACTTTCCTTGTGCTGAACATGTGCTACTTCGTATTGGTGAGTTTTCTCTTTCCAATCTTCATTAATTGTATGATAAGGATGAAGATAACTGGTTGTGTCGTCATCACCTTGACACTGATCAGAGTGGCTGTTTTGATCCGATTCATGAAAAGATAAATAGCTGTTATTTACGCTTTTGACGGAAACAGACGAGCTGCTGCTTTTATCCTCTGAATGAATAGGATGCAGATAGCTTGTGTTGTCAGTAATTTTTTGTGACTCATCATCATTACTTCTATCATTGATATGCACCATATTTATATTTAAATTTTCTACAATTATATTATCATCAATTTCGTCGTATATACTTTGGTTGAAATTGTTCAAAGAATTTCTTCTATTCAAATGTATGTTCTGCATGGTATTAGAAATATCTAACTTTATCTTAGTCTTCTGTCTGTATTTAAAAACCAAATACGACAGCCCTAATATTACTAGAATGCAGGCAGCAACAACTGAATAAATAACTATTTCCCTGTCTAATATCCCTGAAAACATATCATAAATGAATTGAAAAGTAAAACAGGCGAATTACTATTATTATATATCAATGGTTTACAAAACAAACAGTTTTCAATAACAATAAACGTACAAACATAAAGGCATCCGACGCATATTATCAGTGACACTCGTGATATAATATTTTGAATATCCGAAACCTATCACAAACATTGAAGAGTTGTTGCAACCGAATAGGATCAAAGATAAAGCAAAACCCCTCCACAAATTAGAGTCTTGCATGAAGTAGATGTATTCTTTCACTAAAAACACCATGGTAAAATAAAACGTATCTGTATTTTCATGCAAGTACCGAAGGGTCGGCTACTTGGCTTATGAAACAATAATAGTCGCAAAATATTTTGCAATGATGCTGATAACAGATAAAAATTAAAAAGATGTCCCCTCAATCATGAATATATCGTATAATATGTTGTTCATTTGCACAATTAAATATATTAACATGGTATCGCATTATTTCAATAACTTAGTTTGCAAAAGAAAAATATGATCTTATCATTGAAAAAGAAAGCTAGCCAATAAAAAAAACGTTGTCTTGAAAAGTGTATGATATGATTTTTCTTATTTTAATGCCAAATTAGAGATTTTCCCCCATTTTCACGGTACACTGAACATAGAAACAGATAGTGCGTACTGGGGACATATTTATGTTTATTATAAGTTATCATTGTGGATACATGGTGTTCTATTGCAAAAAAGACACACGTTTAAAATGATGCGTTTTATATACAAACCATATTTATCATTCCTCATCGTAGTTGGGTTTGTAAATTTGTGTTTGTCTAGAGTTTCGAGTAGTGTAATTCTTGTTTGTGTTGCATCTTCTGCAATAACAATACATTTATATTATGCTCCAATGTCAATAGGTCACTTATGTAGTCGATGTTTATCACCTATTTGTAAGCTTTTGTGTTTCTCCTGTATATAATGTGAAGCACGATTAGTAAAACGTAAATTATCTAGAGCTGCGGTTAAAATGTTTTCATAACAAAAGCAAGTTTTATGTTAAATAATTTTACATAATATATTTCTGTTTAACATGAAGATATAAAATGAACTCGAACCAATGAATATTTTTGAGACAAATAGGTTCATTTTTAGGCACTGTCAATATACTATATTTAGAGATATCCTCATTACCTCCTTAAAATAAGTAACTTTTATATTTGTAATCTTATCAGAAATACGTAACAATGTTTATGAATTTTTTAAACAAGGTTGAAACAAAATATGAATATTTTGTACCGGTCTTCGTAAGTACTACATGACCATAATGAAATGATATCCATGATTATTATCTTTAGACGGAAAAGTTATAATATTAGACACGGTCTGTTTAATTTGTGGAACTATATTTATAATAATACCATAATCTACATTTACCTTTGCTGCTAGCTGTCGATTGCGTGGATGCTAGTTGTTCAATGGTGGATGCATTCACACATCCTGAAACATGGTGACACCTTAGGTAAAAGAAAAGTAAAATGTATCTTGAATTCTATAACTATATACGTATCACACACATCGTAGTAAGTGAAATCACTTGCTATTGTATAATTGCAAATTTAAGGCCTTCTATCATCACTGTAACGTAAAATATGGCAAAACCTTTCGGAATTTGTGGTCTTCAATGCTCTTTATCTTCGTTCTTTATTTGGCTTTTTAAACTTTTCTTATCAACTATAGAAAAAAAAAAAGAATAGAAACCGACTGTCATATCTTTGACTTAATACAGGCATTTTCTGACCGAAATGGTGAATTAAATCTATTTGTTAATTAGCTTTCCTCCCACTTATTGACAAAATTGAGTGAGTAACCCATGAGACATAAAAAGGTTAACGTGACAATAATTGTAATCCAGTAGCCAAAACTGTGTAAACATACATCTCAAACAGTAGCGAAGAAAGTTGTTGTATAGTAAATTTGCCGCAGATGCCAACAAACGAGTGTGTAAAATTGATAATAAATTTTAAAAAGACGCCGACAAAAACGCTTTTGTAGTTAACAATACATGTAGTATAAAGTGCCCGGTAAAGTGCACATATGAATACAAGCTGAGAATGAACAAAATTAAAATTGCAATGGTAAATGCCTCTAGCGTCTTATCACATCTCTTAACCCATCTGTCCCAATAAATGCCGAGTCACATGACCAAAAGATACAGTACAAAGTCAAATAAAAGGAAAACTTTAAATATAGTAAAACGTAACACTACCTCAGAACATATAATCTTGAACTCAAGACCATATAGTATTATTAGTGAAGCAGATACTAAACATTTATCTATAGATATTGGTACTATCCGATGATTTTTTTTACAAAAACTATTGAAAAATTACAGTTTAAATATCCATAGAATAATGCATTTACCAAGATACCGTTATCACGATGATATCACTTTGCTATATCATGTGTATATCAAGCTAACAATTTATTTTTAATGTTATTCTAGGTTCATCCCATAAATCTGTTGTTAAAATCAATGTATCTTAAAGAATCAACGTAAACACTATCCTAAAATTCGATTAAATACTAAACTCAGCTAACATATTACGAAAATCAATGTGTGGTACAAGTATAATCTAATGAAAGAAATATTTATGTTAGTTTCTGACATGTAAATAATATACTATTTAAACCAATAGACCAACACAAAGAAAAAATATATATTCAATAATTTAGATATTCAATTTATTTAACTTTGATATATATAACAGGTACACTTCAAAAGACATTGATCGCCGTATGTATCCAAACTACAAGGCACACACATGTCGTCTACCACTTTGTACCCAATAGAGCATGCTGTTAAACGATACCAGTAAAATTATTAGTAATATTAAGACTTTGGTTTAACTGAATAATACGTAGTTTTGTGTAAACTGACCAACAACCTGCTTTATAAATATGTTTAAGTACTCCTAAATACAAAATATAAATTTAATAGCGTTCAGTTCCATTTTGCGCGAATGCATGGATAATGGAAAAGAAACGTCATAAACTGTAACCAAAGGGAATAAAATCTAGTATTATATAGATATAGGAAGATGTGATATGAGTGCCAATAAGACAACTCGCCATCCAAGTCACAATTAAACCATTATAGGTCAAGGTACTGTCTTAAACACGGAGCCTAGGCTCAGTATATTTCTATTTGTTTATGCTACCAAATAATTAATTCTTGCTAAAAGAAAATTCTAACTTCAAAAGTAGATCCAAGAACCGAAACACAGTGTGTTTCCTTAAAGTAAAATGTTTGTTTTCGTTTGGAAAGTATTTGCACATAACTCTGTTGTAATAATAAACAGGAGCTTTCCAAAGGATACTGCATATAGACATGAACATTACATTAGATGCATGTCTAACTTATAAACTTTCAATTCTAGGGACATGATTTATATAAGTGCAGTTTAGAAATACCGAGGTAAAGAGGCCATTGCATACCTTTGATGTGTTTTGTCATTTGATTTTGCCATTTGATTCGGGACTTTCCGAGTTTATTTTCCTCGGAGTTCAATATTGTCATGATTTTACATTTTTTCGAACTGTTAAACGTGATATTACTTACATTTTTCGTAGCAGATAATTGGAATACTTGGATTTTTTCCCTTTCACTTTAACTGCTGGCTACTGTCGAAATGATGTACAATATGTTAAATTATAAATATGAACATGATACATACCAATGCAAATCATTATGTAGCCTATAGTTAAAGCAACATGAAAGATGTGAAAAATATAACGTTGACAATATAAAGAAAGTACTGATATTTATTAAAATATATATATTTCAAAGAATATTGAACAAATGTATATCAACTTAACTCTTTTTGATTTGATCGATATGATTTGAGGTATACTCACTTATCACTAATAGGTGTTATTATAGACAAAAATTCGACCTTAACGGTTTCATAATGTTGATCCACCGGTTGCCATCATATTGATACAATATCAAGCAAAATATCTAATATGGCTCTATAACGTGTATAAAAGATGCGAAATATACCAAAGGGATGGTCAAACTCATAAGCGAAAATAATCTGACAACGTCATGGCATAAAAACGACAAAAAAACCCAACAGAATAGAGAACACACAATAAACAAGACTGACCAACATGATCCTAAATAAAACTAGGCGTTGTTTCAGGTACTCTAGCAAGGTAAGTAAATTGTATAAAAAGTTCGTCATGGTGTTGACTTTTGGGTTTTTAAACGTCCTTTTAATATCTACTGTCACTTTCGTGGAGTACTTACATCTAATATACTCCTTTCTTTATCGTTGATTATATTTCTGACCCCAGTGCTACCTATATAGTGATGTCATTAATTGTATATAATATATCAAATTGTGCAAATAATAGATATTGAAACAAGATATTATACAACGTATTGTCGAACAGCAGTAGTGGAGAATACAAAAATTGTACATTTCTAGATAAATATACTTCTAAAGAGCGTATAGTAATGTGATACGCACACTGTAAAAGCCAAAATATGCAATCTTTAATGACCTGACAACATTATTGTAACTATATCCCTTCTTAATAAGTCTGTTTAGAGGTTTTGTTAGCTTTTTGGGGTTAATACTGTCATTTGTGTGCTTTGCAAAGACTATTACCATATAAATTGGATGTGAAATACCTAAACGTATAAGATGTCTGCATGTTAAGTTATTTTAACGAATGGTGTCCTTGTACCGATGATAAAATTTAGGAAATGTTTTGACTAGTTTGTGATATCGGAAACCCTGGTGTTATAATTTTTCATTAAAAAAAAAAATCTTTAAGTATACATACATACGGACTTTAATATAATTCAACGATGAACACTTACCAAACTTGTGATGAAAACTGTTTTTATGTATCGTATGCGGAAAAAATGTTGTTTCTTAATATCTTAATATTAATAATCCGATTACAAATTGTAATTGGAGTAAACTTATATTCCTACCTGCATTTTGAAACAAAGACAACAAGTACTCGTTTGAAATTTGTAAAGATCTAGCTAAAGTCTGTTCTTTGTTGTCCTTTCCCGCATGTTTGTGCTACGTGATTCAATAGTTTTAAATAGTGATTGAATAACACGTTCAAAGAAAACTAATAAAATGATTTGAAGTAAGAAGTTTATTCGTAATCTATTTAACAGGTACATAAATATGATACATACTCCTATAATTTAGAACAATAAGTATGATAATTAAAGAATTAACAAAACAGTAAAAAAATAAATAAAAATAAACAACCAAAGTTAATAAAAAAATATAATCAAATTAATGTAAACGTAACAACAGTAAATATAAATAAACAATTGATAAAAAGAAAATATCAAGCAAGACGGACCATCAACACATTTTCAGTTTGATGTGTTTTCCTTATACATTGCTTTCATAAATTGCGGACGATTTATTTAACCTATAATATGATAGCCATATTATAAAGCAACTTGTTTCACTCTTGTTGAAGTTTGTACGATAACAAATGGTTTATGTTCATGTTTTCCAATATCCAAATTCCCCAAAAACATGAAAAATACCTAACATCAGGGTTAATAAAGACACCCAGTTTCAATGCTTGCGAAAGTAGGCTAAAATAAATTTGCATCAAATTCCACATTCATTTCTATTTTTTATCTTACCAATATTCACATATTCACGGCTTTGTGAAAAATTGTGCACATCCTGCTACAAGTATGAAATTTAGCATAGAACTTCCTCAACTATAACTCTTTCATTTCAGATAGGGAGGCATTTAAAAAAAAATGCTCACTTCCGGTTAAATCCAAAATGGCGGACATCATACTTAAATCAGCCCAATATCGAAGGCTAGTATGTTAAAAGGTGTTATTATCATGCCACTATCATAATATTTGGTACAAACCTTTATTATGTACTACTTTTTGATATATTATATAGATAAGATGTCTTCAAAACCGTACTTTCGGTAAAATCAAACATGGCGGACATTGTACTAAAATAAGCTTATTTTTTTAAGGAGGGTAATTGAAATGTGTTTTAACGTATTGCTACTATCATTACATAGTGCAAGAACCTTTCTTTGGTGCTTCTCATGGATAAAAAGTATAACACATATGCCTTAAAACCCTTACTTCCGGTAATATCCAAAATGGCGGACATTGAAATATCATTTTTTTTTTATTTCAATATTCAATATTTTTCAAAATGAAGAAAATGTTGTTTTATTTTATGCTGGCCATTTAACATTTGGCTTTAAGTTATCCTCAAAACCCCTCATTCCATTCTGTTGTAAATGTTTAAATACAAAGTTAACACTTCCAGTAATAAAAAAAAACAATATGGCGTAAATTTTAAAGATGATTCCTCAATCCTCAAGTACTAAAACATTTTCAAAATTACTACTATTTGGCCAAAAATACATGTTTATTCACAGTCACCACCACATGCAAACAAAGCAGTGCACGGGAGATCCGATTTTCCACATTAACAATGACCAGGGCATCCTTTCTTACATCCCCAATGTACAAGCTTCTGACAAAATGATGAGGCCTTAGAATGATTTTTTTTTTAAGAATTATCTTTGTCCCTTCGCCATCAATTAGGGCCTGGATTGTGTAGCGTAAGAGCCAAGTCACCCCCTAAACACCTGCCTAAGTATATTGCACGTTTTACATGGTGGAAAAGACTACACCAAGTTGAGGGCATAGCCTCAATCAGCCTTCCCTTCTGCGAAAATAGTTATATGCTTGCTTCCTTAACCATGTTAACTAAACCCTTGTGCGATCTTACAGTAAAACCCCGGTGATTTAGGCTGATCAATCATCATTTTTTATGTTAAAGTCACTTCTTCAAATGCCATTAATGTCTTCAACGCAGACGTTTCCTTTTCAAGCAAACAGAGAAACATATCACAACCGATTAAGGCATGGATCACAATTAGTGTGGTCACTGTGTGATCACTCATTGCCTAGTACATTTGAAAGGTCATCGCTAGATATGAGGAAGATATGACCTTTATCGGGACTTCATGTGTTTTTAAAGCTCGGGAATTCTTTTTTTGAATCTCGGGATGTTGGGATTTCATGTTTTTAAGCCCGGGATTTAGGGATTAGGATCCCACCTACATCCCTCCCAGATATGTATCCAAAGCTTTTTGCCCTCACAAACACAATCCATATAGTTCGTCTACCCATATGTCACAGAAAAGCATAACAGTAATGACGGCAACATTAGTAACGTCTGTTCGAATACTGACTCGTTTAAGTTCGTGTTTCACTGCATCAGACACATGCACCATGATTTCAGTGTCAGCCTCTCAATGTGAACATGGTGCTAAACTTGGTTGGTAAGGTAGAATATCCTAGCATTTGTTGCTATAACTACCATATACATCCAAGACTTCATCCACTCTTGTTACAGTTTTAAGGTATTTTTTTAAGGTAAGGATAAATACCCATTCAGCATACTTGTTAGGAAAAACCTTTAAACTGATACAACAGTAGATGTAGTCTCAGATGCGTTCATAGACAATACCGATAGTTTGAAGACTGCTACGAGAAGCAAGAGCTACATTTAGGGGAAAGGGAATTCACAGACGAATCCAGGGTCAAAACACATATTGTGATCAATGCCTTCACCGGTTGATTATATTTATCAAAGTTGTACATATATCGATGCTAGTTTGTTTTGATTGGTAAGGAACATGTGTTTATGCTATTTATAGAAAGGTCTGTTTGAATAGATATATAAGTATGCGGGAAGAATTTCATACACGGGTCGTTTGATAGTAGTTAAAGTCATTTGAGTCAAAGCAGTCAAGTGCTCTAGATGCTTTTTTTCCAAATAAATAATTATGAAAATTATTTATTTACAGGTTGATATTCCAAGAAGAGTCGCAAAAATTGATGTTGCAGTGTTAGTTAGAGACAAGACAATTTTCATAATTCTCATTGATATAAAATGAATTACGTGTACTTATTACCTGAATGAAAATGCACTTGACTTTTGCAAGTGGCTACTCCCATATGAGAGTTTTGTATTATATTGATAAATGTTTTATGTTCGGTTGAGGTTACGACTTAGAACATACGATACATTTCTCTGTTTGCTTGATAAGGAAAAGACTGCGTGGGAGACATTGATGGCATTTACCATAAAGAATGATGATTGATCAGCTTAAATCGCCGGGGTTTTACTGTGAGATCGCAAAAACTTATCGCATGGGTTTATTTATATTGGTTCAGGAAGCAAACAAATAACTATTTTCGCAGAAGGGAAGGCTGATTGAGGCTATGCCCTCAACTTGGTCTATTCTTTTCCAGCATGTAAAACGTGCAATATACTTAGGCAGGTGTTTATGGAGACGAGATTGGAATTGCCTCTTATGCTACCCAAACCAGGCGCTAATGGATGGCGAAGGGGCAAAGATAATTAACTACACTTATAACACAATATATATTTACTGCATCATGGCGGGCGGAAGTGTATTATTTTAAAACTTTTAATTTGTTATGGGGTTGACACGAAACACTGAAACATACATATAAATTAGGCCTGTATCGCTGAAATGATCTTTTTGTTTCAAAATTCTTAACTTGACACCTTCGTTTTTTGTGGGAAACCTGAGAGATTTTCCAAAACGTTCGATTTATATAATCCGGAAATTCAGCTCCGTGAAATTTTGGTAGAGTTCTCTATTTTATATTTTCTCCATAAATTAGGTCATCGTATATCGCCAGCTGGACATTTATCATTTCGTTTGGATATTTTGCATCAAAGAATCAAAGAAAAGGTAAGCATTAGTATATAATTTATGCAAACATTTCTAGTCGTCAGTGAAATTTGTTCTCAGTTGACAAGTGAAATAACCTGTCTCTTGACTGTCCGATTTAACAGGTGAAGGCAAGGACTCCCAGGCATTTATATACTCCAGATGAGCTTTAAAAACGATATATAGTTGGATGTTTTTTTCTAATAACGCAGTCATACTAACCACAGGTACCGGGAACTGCCAGGTCGGAATGCTTTTTCATGTTTTCAGTCGGATTTAAATAATCAGATCTGGAAACTTACGCGAGGAGAAATTCTCACTATAGTAGAGGGGTCTGAAGAAGCTAAACTCAGGGAAGGTCATTGTTAATCAGCTGAGGGGTATGTTCACATTTATTGACCACCCACCCCACCCCCCCCAAAAAAAAACCCATTATGAACCACATAATGACCCCCCTTCCCTTACCACATAGCTTCAAAACTTTTACCCCCCAAACAAAAATCCCTATCGATTGCCGTCAGTGAAATTTGTTTTTAGTGGACCAGTGAAATAACCTGTCTCTTGAATGTCAGATTTAACAGGTGAAGGCAAGGACTTCCAGGTCGGAATGCTTTTTTATATGTTTTCAGTTCGATTTAAATAATGAGAACTAGAACCTTACGCGAGGAGAAATTCTCACTATAGTAGAGGGGTCTGTAGAAGCTAAACTTAGGTAACGGTCATTGTTTATCAGCTGAGGGGTATGTTCAAATTTATTGACCCCCCCCCCCCACAAAAAAAAACATAATGAACCACATAATGACCCCCTCCCCTTACCACATAGATTCAAAACTTTGACCCCCAAACAAAAATCCCTATCGATTGTAAGAAGAAATTCTCACTATAGTAGGACATTTCCACGATCCCAGATAGAAGCTAAACTTAATATAGTTACATTGTATATATGTTCTTGAGAGCAACAAAAACAGTGTGCATGAGGATTAGATCTGAGTACAGAGGTAGTACATATAGGTATAAAGTTGAAAATGAATATATCATATCCACATGTCCACTGAATAAAATAAGCATAACAGATGAAAATGAATATTCAATTTGGAAAATATTACTTCTGGCCCCCCAAATTATCAAATGGTCATCTAAGCCAAATAATTATGACGTCTTGACCATGTTGAAAGGCTATTTTATTTTTTTCCTGTGACACGTTCCTTTGGACTAACGGTTATCTAATTATTTGTCAATTTGTTAGCTATTTTATTATTTTTCCGTTACACCTTGCATTGGACTAATGGTCATCTTATTATTTGTCAATTTGTTATACCTTACATAAACTGAGAGACCTGCAATTACTTCACAATTAATAGGCTGTTTTGAAACATTTCACAGTACTTGCATATGTTGAATCAGATGAATTACTTGGCATAGTTTTAGTTGTACATGAGTACTGTCACGAGATTTTGACTACATAATGGATGACTGGGAGAGTTAAATAGATTAGCTTCTGCATCTGACATGTCTGATACATCCATTTCATTGGAATGTCTTTTTTTCGAAAGTAAAATACATAAAACTCTGTATAAAATCATCAATACCTCTCTCTCTCTATCTTCATTTATCTAGATTTTTTGTGCATCCATGCAGGTGTTTTCCACACCCGCCTCGTGTATATACATGTATATATTTATCAAAATTGCATAGACCTTTTGTTTAGATGTAGTCCGTTTGTCCACACCAGCATTGTGTATATCATGTATATATATATACAACTCGTCTAAACATCAACCCAACAATGTTAGATCTGTAAATTTGCTTTCGCAAATGTATATATATATATATATATATATTTATATCAACGCCTAAAAAGTGTGCATAACAACACCAATGATATAAAAAGGAACTATAAATGTAATTATTTATATATATTTCGGATAACAGATATCCTTCGTCAGTCAGATTTTGATATTAAATGAATCATCTTTAAGTCTTCTTAGATTAAACTTTTACTAAATCTTGAAATTTATACAATAAAAAAAGCAAACCGAACATCAGTTAAGCTAGACGCTGGCACCATTCTAAAAAGGAGTAGGTCCGGTAAGGACCAATTTTGGCCTCAAATTTCAGGTTCATCTGACGAAAGATTTTGACCACTTTTTAAACACTTAAGTGTCTATTTCATTTGAATCAATTAGTTTATGTGAAAGATTTTAACTGATTTAGTCTTTAAAAACGATCCGATTCAAGCTCAAATGTAAAAAAATCTACCAAATATGCAGGAAAATGTCAATTTTCAAATGGTTTTTGTCAAAAACGAAAGTGGCCGCATCCGTGTTCATCCTCAACCTTTATATATGTTATGTATTATCATAAAATACAACTTACATTTTAATATTAAGGATGAACACGAATGCGGCCACTTTCGTTTTACACGAAAACCGTTCAAAATTTAACTAAAATGCTAGAATTGTGAAGATTTCAGTGTTTTAGCATAACTTTATGGTGCTAGTACCCAATATATGTGCATTGTATTGTCAAAAACAGCTCATATTTATGTAGCAGAAGCATTCTACTGTCCAATGAATAACTAAAAGTTAGCATTTTAACAATTTTGTAAAAGTGCTATATTTTGGGGCCAAAAAGGGGTCTTACTGGACCTACTCCTTTGTTGAATATGACATAGGTTATATGTTCTTTCACTAAACAATTCAAAGTTTGGTGACTAAGTGGAACGCATCTATCCAATCGAACTAGAGATAAAGGATACTACAGATACAGTTAAGTCGGCTTCATATCTTGACTTACATCTAGAAATTGACAATGAGGGTCGGTTGAAAACAAAACTTTTCGACAAAAGAGATGATTTCAGCTTTCCAATTGTTAACTTTCCATTTCTAAGTAGCAACATTCCAGCAGCACCTGCAAACGGGGTATATATCTCCCAATTGATACGATATTCCCGTGCTTGCATTTCCTATCATGATTTTCTTGATAGAAGTTTGCTGCTCACAAGGAAGCTATTAAACCAAGAGTTCCAAATGGTGAAGTTGAAATCATCCCTTCGTAAATTTTACGGACGCCATCACAAGTTGGTTGACCGTTATGGAATAACCGTTTCACAAATGATATCGGATATGTTCCTTACGTCGTAACTACAATCCCCTTCCCTTTCATGAATATGACCTACCGAATTAGACTATTTACCGGATTTGTAATCACATAAGCAACACGACGGGTGCCACATGTGGAGCAGAATCTGCTTACCCTTCCGGAGCACCTAAGATCACCCCTAGTTTTTGGTGGGGTTCGTGTTGTTTATTCTTTAGTTTTCTATGTTGTGTCGTGTGTACTATTGTTTTTCTGTTTGTCTTTTTCATTTTTAGCCATGGCGTTGTCAGTTTGTTTTAGATTTATGAGTTTGACTGTCCCTTTGGTATCTTTCGTCCCTCTTTTATATGACTAATTACTTCAGAGAGTTCAAATATATGCTTTAAATAAAAATAATAA